>JAKUCM010002341.1:0-33903 GCA_023374145.1 Lepidium sativum | reverse complement strand
CTCTTCTTCCAAAGACCATAGTCTCCAGAACCATCGAAGATAGCAATCTTCGATTTTGACTTTGTCATCTTCTTGCTATGTCCCGCTTTCCTTTTACTTCAACGAAGATCCAAAAAGAAATATCGGAGAAGCTATGGTACCAATTTGATGAGATCTTAGACTTTCTTCTAGATCTTAAACTTGATTCGATAATCTTTGTTGAAACAATTTGCAAGAAAAGTAAGAACGCAAAGAGATTTAACAAGTTCGGTTCCAAATCAGAACCTACGTCTCGCCAGAGTTCAATCTCCAACTCCGAATTCCACTAATAAACCGAGAACTTGAAACTTAGTTCTCACTCTCTCTAACTCTCATACATGCAAGACGAACTTGATACTTCTTCCCTCTAACTTCTTGAATCTACTCTCTCTTGACCTTAGGAGAAAAGAAATCTAACACGAGAAAGAAAAGAAGAACCCCGAGAAAGATTAAACCCACTCTAAGATGATTAACTGATCCTTATAGAACTTTAATCAGTTAAAGCATCGTACCTTAGACGTATCAATCCCGAAACTCATATCACAACGATTTACAGAGAGTAATCAAGAAGAAAACGAGAGACCCTCTAAATGACAGAGAGGCTTTGAAGACTCCTAACAAACTTCGAACCCTCTGATTCTCTTGGAGACTTCTCTTGATAGCTATGATCTTGACTAAACTTCTACATGTCGAAAGAAGAGTGGGAAGAACAGTGTAAGATATGGCCTACTTCATTTCACCCTCCAACCTAGTAAGTTCCATGTCTTTTGTCTTTGATTTTGATTTCTTGAATCAATTGTGTAACCAAAAACGTCTAAATTATCTATTTTAGCTAATCTCTAATTTGTCTAGAATAATCTTAGTTGATGGTTTCAATTGGTGCTCTTCTCTGCATTGTGATTGTAATAACATGTCCTCATTTATAATGCTTCACTATTTTCTTTTGCATATGGCAATGAAAGCAATATAGATGGCATTAATGGATTCAGTGATGAGGACACACGATCAATCTGCAAGTTTATGAGACTTGCTATTGATCTTGCAGTATCTGGTCATAAACCAGTAAGTTACATTCCTCGTCTTTTTATGTACATAGAGTCAATATGAAGTTCTAGACAACAGACTCTCTGTGTACATGCTCTCCTATTCAGCTGTTTTCACCTTTCCCTTTTCATAACTTTTGATGTACTTTTCAGCTTGTAAATGCTGCAGTTATTGTTGATCCTTCAGTTAGTCGAATAACTGCTAGTGAAACTGATGAAGTATATTCATCATCTATTCTACGCGACATGAATATTGTGGAGACCACGCCGTTTAAGGAATCAGGGGAATCAGAGTGGGGACAGAGTGACAAACACTAGCTCAGAGATATCCTTAAATGGCATCATTGAAAAACAAAAGGGTTCATTGTCTGCAGATGGAGTTTGAATCCCTGGCAATGGAGTTTGCAGATGCATGACACTGAGTGTAGTCGATGGCATCTTCTAAGGCATGCTCCGATGGTTGCCATTGAATCTTCTTCTGCAAGAGATAGATATCTGTTTCCCAATCCATCCGAGAGTTTTGTTCCAGATCATGTTCTGCCCTCAAATACTGATTCTCCGGCTAAAAAGCAGAAAACAAGCAGTCAGATTCCAAAAGTAAATTCATACCAACCAAGATTATAAATTTTCACCAAGTGCTTTGACTAGTTACCATATTTTTCTTTACCAATAGGTCCCAAATGAGAGCGGAGAAGTGGCTCTTAGACATTCTTCAATGGATAGGCCCTACCTCTGCACTGGTTATGACATTTTCCTCCTTTGGGAGCCTTGTACAATGTGAGTTTTTCCATACATAGCCCTTCTAACGGCAGGTGTATGCTTTTCCGAACCCTACAGCAGGTGGTCTGGGAAGTGTTCATAGACTACAAGGGGAAAGAAGTTTAAACCACCATTATGCGGTGTTCAGAGTTTTGCTGTCCATGATGCTTCTCTCATGCACACTCAACCACAGCCTAATACATTGTTGTAATCAAGTGATAAATGTATTACATGTTTTGAACAAAAGCTGATTCTTGTTCTTATTCTTTCCAACAATTATGAATCTTATTGAGTTATTATATAGACCAAAATTTGACCTGTTTTACTGTGTATCAAGAGCTCGGTACGTGTGGTTTAGTGAAACAAAAGTAAAGCACATTATCTTTATCAGATACTTCTGAGTTAGCACTAAAATCTTTAAGAATGCTTGAGTTTGGTGAATTGCATTTAAACTGCTAAGCTGATTTAACAGTTACGGTTAGTGTGTCTTAACATGGGAAATGAAGCCCAGAGATGATTTCAATGTCAGTCCTCCGCTGCTCAAACGAGAAGTTTCTTCATGTCCGTATTGTAAAGCCTTCTTCAAGACACTCAGTTCTAAGATCTTCCATGAGACCTTGAAACATAGATGGATCGCTTGTAACAACAGCATCCACGCCTAAGTGAAGCATCCTTTTCATTGGATCAGCATTATTCACTGTCCATGCATAAACATTTTTGTTTCTCCTGTTGATCAGAGAACGCAATGTTGTAAACACATGGAAAACAATGGATGGGTGTGCTTTCAGTTAAAAACATTGAAATCTATTGCTTACCGACGCACAACTCTAAGTAATTCTTCATCGATCAAGGGATGATAGACTCCTACTACACTAGCTCCCCTCATTCTCAACATATTGTTTCTCACCCCAGTAGAAGGATCCACCATCACAATGTATCCCACCTGCCAAATTAACAAAGGTGCAATTGCAAGGTATGACTAAGAATCTTTGTTACCTGATCCTCAATGGAATCACCCATTTCTACTCACTGTAATATCCCGTGCTCGTATGATTATGTCCCTAGCCAAACTGTCGCTTTTGGCCCATACAATGCAATTCTTGCAGTGCATTCTCTCGATCTAACAACACGGGACTGATGATTAAGGCAGGCAAAGCTAGAAAGAGCACATTCAAAGTAAAGGCAAAGCTCAACAATCATCCCTACTCTGTTTTTCAAGTATTATACCAGAAGAGAGATAATTAAATAGGTTCTTACGGAACTCTCATGATGCAGACCTAGACAAGGGGAAAACTAAATCTTGTGCACTTGATACTAAAACTTGATCGATATAAAGATCTAATGAGTGAAACTTAGTACTTACAACAGAAATAGTGTCTTGTGCGAGCCCCTTTTCATATAAAGGCGGTCCAACTTTCGCATCAAGAATTACTTGCCGGACTGAATTTGATATAAACTAGATGATTAAAGATGAAGGTTAGGTTCAGCCACTCGTTACCGAACAGCAATTACAAGAGAATATAGTGACAACAAGATTGCTACACTGAGGAGTTACCGCTAAAGCATCTTCAAGTGTAGGAATTCATCTATTTTCCAAGCTCCCTTTAACAATTTGTGAGACATCGAGTTCCTTGATCTGTAAAAACATCATCAGAGGTCTAAGAAAAAATGGATGCAAACCCAGTGAAAAACATATCGTCAAAGATGGTCAGGAGATAGAGATGAGACCTGCTTCATACTCAGATCTCCAACTTGAACAGAAGAGTTACGAGCAATACGCTGCAGATCCCTGACTGTGCGTATGATCAGAAGATGAATAACAACTTCGATGAGAATCCACACACAATAAAAAAGAAACAAAGAGGAGAAAGGAGAAGAGTTAGTAACCTGTTATGGAGAGCGAATAAAACTCCATCGGAGGAACGAGAAACATCGACTTCGATACAATCAACTCGAGAACGTATAGCGTAACTGTAAGCATCCATCTGCAACAGAGGGTAACGAGTAAGGTTTACGCATGCGAAAAAGAGGACAAGGGATCGAGAGTGTACATACAGTGTTGGGAAAAGCGAGGGTGGAATCGCCGCCGTGAGCACAGGTAAGTGGAGGATGATGAAGCCAATCGCATTTCCGCGCAACAATCTGACGAATTCGTCGGAGCTTAAAATGGAAGAACAGAGGAGGGAAGATAGTTAAGAAGGCCACAGCGAGAAGAATCATTCTCTTGAATTTTCTCGAATACAATGGCCTGAAGAAAATACGGCGGCGAGCTCCTCCGCCGTCAAGTGGCCGTCTTCTCTGCCGCCATTCTAAGATCGCCATTACCTGAAAGACAACAAAGGTTGTTACGAACTAATGACGAACGTTTAATGCGATTGAAAAAACACGTTAACCAATCACCATCAAACTTCTATCTTTTGATTATGTTATCTATTTCGTCAACTCAACTTATCACAAGGAAATAAATTAATGAATCTATAAATGATCACATAGATTATTTTCTCGGATATGTTAAAGAATTATCTTTCTCAAAACGAGTGTTGAAAGGCAAGTGACATGTAGTTCGGTTACCTTAAAGTAGGACATATGATGAGTTTAAATTCTATTTAACTCCAATTCGAGAATTTAGGATATTTATAGGTTAATAGTTCAAGTATGTTAGAGCATCTCCAACAAGGAGATGCTCATGTTGGATTTCTTAAAACTAAAATATTATTATTTTTTGTTTTAATTTATTTTTTATTTAAATTTTAAATTAAAAAAATGTAGTGTCCAATAGAAAGTTGACACGTGGCAAGAACTCATCTCTTAAAACTCTTATTTAAGAACTCTTCTCTCCTAAATTTCTTAAAAATAATATTATTTTAATTATTTTATAATATTTTAAGTTTTTAACCACCAAGTTTGAAAATAGGGTATTTTTGGCTTCTGGAAATTATGAGTTTTAGCTCCTAACTTTCTAGTTATTAGAAAAATATTCGACTTTATCTTGTTTGTTAATAGAATAATTAAAAAAAATGTTTGGACTTACCTGGATTTCGGATAATAAATCGAATCTATCTTTTTCATTAAAGACAATATATTATAAATACAACAAGAGACTATTACAAACTAAGCCGGCGGTAAATAAAGAGAAACTGAAAACAAAGTCTAAAATACGAAAACATGGCCCTAAAAGGAAGGAAACTAAAAACAAGGAAAAATTAAGGAGTAGAACACAAATGATTTAGACTACATACTTGTGGTAGCTGGAAATAAAAACGAAGAACCGAGATAAACTTGCACTCAATCTATACAAAATTGAAGATGTCATAACCTGTACAAGACCATGCGACGACCCACCAAAGAGGACACCTACAATAAGGGAGGGGCTAAGGAGAGCAAAAATCCGAAGTCAAAACCAATAGCAGAGAAGGCAGACAAAACATCATGGACAAGGCTCGGGTCAACAGACCAACTCCATCCGACATATCCAAGATCGAAGAGGCATCAAATACAGAAACACCCACGAGAAGAACCAAGAACGAAACTACGACTAAAACACATCCCCACACCAACCGCATACAACTGGACAGAGGAACATAAACCATAAAACTATAGGATAATCAAGATCTGAGTAAAAAAGAGCATAGTAAAACTATAACTAACCTCCTAATAACTCAGACCATGTTCAACCCAACAATTAGACCCACATACCAAAAGCAGCATTGAAAAATTGAAGCAAAAAGAGGTGATCAAGTCAAGAAGAACCGGTGGAGAAGACCAACTCCGACGATATCATCATATCTGACAAATCTTCGAGGATCTTCACCAAGCTTGATTCAACCTCTCTGAACGACAAAAGAGAATGTCTACAACGCATATACAGCGAAGACACAAAGAGGCTTAGCCGCCTGTGTTGTGTGAGCCACCGGCGGCCAAATTTCATCACAACCAAAGACTTATGGCTGCAAGGTTGAAGATATCGCAACTTGGAGAGAAAAAGTCCGATCGAATCTTTGTTCAAATTATAAGAAAACTATATAGAATTCAATACACTCGTTAAATAAAGGAAAGAAAAACAAAGCTATAAGACCTAAAATCATTTAAAATATGGTGATTTACTCAAATATTATAGAATTATAAGGTAATGACTTAAATGCTCTAGAATTATCCATAATTACTCAAATACACTTACTTTTTTTTAATTGTCATTTTACCCTTTTCTGATGTGTAAACAAAAACGTAATAACAAAAATGTCACTAATGAATCTTGTCACATAAACGTGCGCCAAACACATCACGTAAGGGCATGCACGCCACGTAAGCACAACTAATGTCAACCAAGCTCCGCCACAGTGTGGCGGACTTTGGCGGACCTTTCTTCTCTTACGAAGCTCAATCAAGGTCCGCTAAGTGTGGCAGATCTTGGCTGAACGTACTTCTTACAAACCTGACAAAACTCAACCAAGGTCCGCCAAAGTGTGGCAGAGTTTGGGGGATCTTGGCTTTGAGCTTTCTTCTTACAAGTCTTACGAAGATTAGCAAAGGTCCGACAAAGTATGGCAGATCTTGGTTGAGCTCTCTTCTTACGAAGCTCAGCCAAGATCCACCAAAATGTGGTAAATCTTGGCTAAGATTTCTTCTTACGAAGCTCAGCCAAGATGCGCCAAACTGTGGTAAATCTTGGTTGAGCTTTCTTCTTACGAAGCTCAGCTAAGATCCGCCAAACTGGGGTAGAGTTTGGCTGAGCTTTCTTCTTACGAAGCTTAGCCAAGATCCGCCAAACTGTGGCAGAGTTTGGCGGATCTTGGCTTGTTTTTGAGCTTTCTTCGAGCAAACCTTATGAAGCTCAGCCAAGATCCGCCAAAGTGTGGCAAATTTCTTCAAGCACTACCACAAGATACACCTCCTATCTTCGTGACCAACGAGAGGCAATTGCGTGGGTATGTGCAACAATTTTGAAAAGAGTCAATTCATCTTTGTGTGGAGATTTCAAGGAGATCTCATATTCGGGTGGAAGAAAGTGAACCGTTTTGATTCATTATGTGGTAAAGCTAGGCAGACTCTCAGAAAAGAAGAGAAACACGTTGACTACGATGAAGAAGCAGATATGAGATTCGACTACTGTAACGATGTACATGGTGCAAGCTCTGGTGATGAAGACTTCATAAGTGTTCAGAGGAAGTGCAAATAAGATGATAGAGAAACTCTTCCTCACAAGAAAATAAAAGACTCGACATTTAATGATGAGTACTTAGACATCGAGACGAAGTCACTTCAATTAGGTGTTGGACCCCACAAAAGAGGATCTTGAGTCGAGTTACCAAAGCTGCACATGGAAAGTATGGGCTTCACGCCACGATACTGAAAGTCCGTATTTCTATATTCGAGTATATGTGGAGAACACATTTGCTCAGTTACGGAGAGGTCATCTCGGGCATGTCAAGCAACGCCCGATATTCTTCGTCGTTTATACTTGGATTTTGTTGGTGATGTTGGGTATTCTGTTATTCCCGCTCATGTTGCTCAATCACTGAACAAAAATTTTGGTTTGAAGGTACATATCCGTATCTGATAGCCTTTAAAACACTTTGGTAGATCTTGGTAAATCTTGTTTGATCTAAGTTTGTAGATTTAAGCTCAACCAAAGACAGCCAAGGTCCGCCAAAGTGTGGCAGACTTTTGCCAACCTGTACCACACTTTAGCGGAACTTGGCGGAGCTTCGTAAGAAGAAGCTTAACCAAGATCCCCCAAAGTGTGGTAGAGTTTGGCGGACCTTGGCTTTATTCTTACGAACCTCAACCAAGATCCGCCAAATTGTGGCTGAGCTTAACCAAGATCGCCCATAGATCCAAAACTGTGTGTTTGATCTTGGATGATTTTGGTATATGTTAGTACACATTAGTTGAGTTTTAACTTTTCCTCTCTTTGTTAACATTGTACAGATCATGTACTGGAAAGCGCATCGTACTTTAATAGAAGCTCGAGCTTTAGTTACATGAGGTACTTCAGAGAATAGTTTTGAAGAACTTCCTTCGTATTTACATAGGATCAAACGAGCAAATCTGGGAACACTTATCAAGCTTGAAGTAGATGGATATGATAGGTTCAAGTTTCTATTCATTGCATTCGATGCAAGCATAAGAGGATTTGTGTATATGAGGAAAGTTGTCATTGTGGATGAAACGTTTTTACAAGGGAAATATAAAGGAACTATACTCACAGCAACAATGCAGACGGGAATTTCAACATTTTCCCTTTGGATTTTAGTGTAGTTGATACAGAAAATGCTGAATCTTGGGAATGGTTTTTTAGACAACTCAATTGTATTATTTCGGATGATCGAGAGTTAGTCATCATTTTAGATAGGCATAGATCAATAGCCAAGGAAGTAACAAAAGTTTATTTGCTTGCCTCTTGGGGGTTTACACTTACCCTCTATAATAAAATATTTTGACAAATTTCAAAGGAGGAGAACCCTTTAAGCTGTTTAAGAAGGCTGCAATTGCATATAGGCGCGACGAGTTTAATGCAATCTTTGGCCAAATAGAGAAACTAGATCGAAGGTTGTATGAGTATTTGTTAAAGGCAAATGTTCATTTGTGGAATCGTGCACATTTCCAGGGAATATTTTCAATTTCACCACGTCAAACATTGCAGAATCTATCAATCATGCGTTAGCTGAAGCGCGAACATTCCCTATTGTGCAACTTGTAGATTCAATAAGGCCTCATCACATGTGGTTAATTTGAAGGAGAAAACATGCTCATGCAAAATGTTTGACGTGGATAAAATACCTTGTGTACATGTCTTAGCCGTAGCAGAAGCATGGCAGCGTTCAAAGATCGAGCTCACAAATCTTTACTGTTATACAAGTTACTTGTACCATGCATATGCTAAATGTATGATGCCATGTTGGAAAGGGATCAAGGCGAGGGCTTTCACTGTCACTAGGGTGAAGGGAATCTCGGTCAACCACCAATTAGGCGACTATGTCATTTACACCCTCAAGTTTATTAAGTGCATAGCCCTTGAACATGGATTTAGGGGATTAGATGATAAGTTCTTCATGTTTCTCCGCCTCAAATTCGCCCTTGAGGTCATGGATAAACTCCCACTTCCAGAGACAATTTCATGCACAGATCCTTGTACTATGCATATGCTAGATGTGTGACACCAAGTTACTTTCTCCAACTTTTGTTTTCTTCTCTTGCGTTGACCCCAAGTCCAAAGTAAGACTTTGTAGAGTTTGCAACTGAATACCAACCTCAAGGTTTCTTACAATTTTCAACGTTGGGGACAAAGGGCCAGACGTTTCATGCTCCTCAAACATCCATTATTTCTGCAAGCAAAAGGGAAACAATGTAAGCACATCACAATTCACCAAAGTACTACCAACAATTTAAGAACAATTAAACAACCTTTTAATAGTGAGGAAGCCGTAAGACTAGGGAAAGAGTGTGTGAGGATTTCTTCTCCTCAAAATTGTGTTCCTTCTACAAAACAGAAGATCTAACTAGCGTTAAAAAGTAAATCACACGTTATAAAACATTAGCCAAAGTCAACCAAGCTAAGCCACTCGTTATAAAACATTAGCCAAAGTTAGCCAAAGTTAGCCAAAGTCAGCCAAGCTAAAAAACACATTATAAAACATTAGCTAAAGTCAGGAAAACTAAACCATACATTATAAAACATTAGCGGAAGTCAGCCTATCTAAACCACGTAAGTAAATCAACATCATAGTCATATATCTCACATACTTGTATATTGTATGTGGGTGTTAATGTTGGGGAAGGTTGTGAGGTTTGTTGCTCCTTAGATATACTTTCTTTCTGGAAATAAAATGTGATAGAGTTAGTACAACTCTATTAGCTAATACATAGTTACATTACTAATGTCTTTTAGCGCTCATATACATAGTAAAAACATGGTGTGGTTCTTGATTATTGTATACATCAACAAAGTCAACCAAACTCTGTCACAAAGTTTACAAAGTTCCCACCACAATATACATAATTAAGTCCTTGAAACTTAGTCCCTCTCATAATCAAGTACACTTTTATGTACCATTTTTTGAGAACATGAGGCTTCACTTCCACGAGTATGACTTTCATTCACAAGAGACCTCGTAGGCTCTTCCAGTGTCATCACCACCTCTGATGATCTTGACTCCATTAGCTTAACAAGGCGTTCATTGATCAAGTTTCGTTCTGACATGGCTTCCTCAAGCCTACGAAGCCACTTATCTGTCACCGCTTGGTCTACTCTTTGCTCATCCAGCCTTGCAAGCTGTTCTCACGTGTTGACTTGATCAAATCTCATCACGTCAAAATCCTGCTTCATGGACTGAAGGATGTCTAGCATAAACTTCTTTGATTCCCCTTCTTATGTGGCCTCGAATTCCTTCTTCTATTTCTTCTCCAATATTTCATTTTCATTTTCTTTGGTCACTTTCTGAAATTCTGCCAAAGTCATATCGGAATCCTTTGCCCATAGCTTATCCTTTGCCTTTGGACTATCATGAAACTTCTTTTCTTTTTTCCTTTGGCGTATCCTTTGCCAAAGCGGAATCGTGAGCCTTCTTTTGACTAGTAGATTCCTTCTACTCAACCACTTTCTTAGCACTCTTAGCCTTCTTAGCACTTATGAGCTAACTTTGTAACTCATTGACCTTCCTTTTTGCAGAAGCTGGGATAGCCAAAAATGTATCTAATGTCTAATCTAAAATGTCTCTGATCATTCTGTCAATTTTGGGATCCCGATATTCTTTAGTAGGCCACTCAGGGTATATGTTATCGTAAGGGTTTTGAATAAGGTGCACCACATTTACCTACAAAGTCAGCCAGCCAAAGTCAGCAAATCGCAAATATAGGTTACAAATAACTAGCCAAAATACATCTACAAAGTTAGCCAAAGTCAGTGAAACTAAACCACACGTTATAAAACATTTGCCAAAATACATCCTCCAAAGTCAGCCAAACTAAACAACACGTTATAAAAAATTAGCCAAAATACATCCGCCAAAGTCAGCCAAACTAAACCACACGATATAAAACATTAGCCAAAATACTCCAAAGTCAACCAAAGTTAGTCGAACTAAACAACACATTAAATCAAAGCCAATCAACGAATCAAGCTTACCTTGTCATTGTCGGATGTCATCTTATCAGAGTCAAAGACATCCTCAATATCTATACGACGGCAACTACGCGTAGTCCATCACAAAAGTGGAATTGGGCCAGCTACTTTACATCCGCACATTAAACCTAGATGTGGGATAAACTCATACGCCCATATTAGAAGCTAATGCACAAAGTCATGCACACTCAACCTCGTCGTTGCCATTAAGGCACAAGAGACCGAATTCAAGAGGGACTAAAATGCTACTCCCCCCAAGGATACCTCTCAAATCTATTCGGATCGATCACCAATTTAGCATAGAAAATTGGGATCCTACTATTCTTGTGCAAACCAAATATTACAGTATATAACCTCACCAGCAACCCCACCATCTTCCTCTTGGCAAGTGATACACCCCTACAGTGGGTTAGGAGCATCCAGGAGCGAATCCAAGAGATTGTGAACACTCAAGAGTGGGAAACACGAAACTGGAAACCGAAGAGTCACGTTCAGATGTGATGAACGAAATAAACCTCTAAGCAACTCGGATTGATCTAAAATTTTGGCAGCGGAATAAACACTGGACGATGAGACTAGTGACAAAGTTTGAGCGGATTCTATTGAGGAATGAAGGAGATACGATGGTGAAGATGAACAGTCATTTTGGAGTTTTTTATGGATCGTTTTAAACTATCAAGAGGGATGAAGAACTCTTGATCTTCAGCTTGAATTCACCCAGGATAT
Organism: Lepidium sativum; assembly: GCA_023374145.1. NCBI lineage: Eukaryota > Viridiplantae > Streptophyta > Magnoliopsida > Brassicales > Brassicaceae > Lepidium > Lepidium sativum. The sequence continues at coordinate 22,236 of JAKUCM010002341.1, read as the reverse complement.
GACACACGAGGGCAAGATCCAAGTTGTATGGATATTACACACCATACACATCAAACAAGTGAGGGAAAAGTTTTAGAATAAAATGTTTGATAGAATGAAAGAAACTAGGGTTCAACATAGTTATAGGAAAGCTGAGCCACGAAATGGGCTTTTGAAAAGAATGGGCTGAAAGTACAAAACCCCAAAACATAAAACAAAAGACTAGAAGAAGTCCACTTAAAGCCTTAGTCGAAATTAGTCTTCCATTTCTTCCTTTCAGCATGTTATCTAAGAGGATAGATGAATAAGTGCATCCAACATTGCCTCATTAAAAACCTTGTCTAGAAAACCCATGGGGATAAAACTAGACGAAGGGAAAAAGAGTGCAAGTGTATGCACCTCTCTTAGACAACCCTTAGTTAGCTTGAATCACAACCAATGTGGTTGGATTAGCTATGGGGCTAAGGTTGCTTTCAGCCTGATTGAGCATTGTGCCAATAGCTTGTTGAAGTCTTTGTGCCTTAGCTCTTGTCATTGGTCCACTTGGTACATCCATTGCTTGTTCTAGCTCCTCTGGTCCAAGTTCCCCAAGCAATTCTTGTTCCGGTTCAAGCTGTTGGACCATTCTTATATCATCCCCTCCTTCTTGAGAAGGATTTGACCTCAAATCCGCATAATCTGCAACATAAGGAGCTAAGTCAGCTTCATTGAAGCTATTACTAACCGAATACTTACCTTGCAAGTCTAATTGATAGGCGTTGTCATTGATTTTTTTGATGATCTGAAAGGGTCCATCCATCCTTGGCATTAACTTCGATTTTCTTTCATTAAGAAATATTTCTTTCCTAAGATGTATCCAAACCAGATCGCCTTCTTCAAACTCCACCTTCTTACGTCCCTTGTTGGCTCGGCGAACATAGTTTTCTGTTTTGGCTTGAATATTAACACTTGCTTGCTCATGTATTCGCTTGACTACTTCAGCCTTTTTCTTACCATCCATACTAACTCTTTCCCTCAAAGGTAAAGGCATTAAATCCAATGGAGATAGAGGATTGAAACCATAAACAATTTGGAAAGGAGAGTATTTAGTAGTAGAATGCACATCATGATTATATGCAAATTCAACATGAGGCAAACATTCCTCCCAAGTCCTAAGGTTACTCTTAATCAATGCTCTAGGAAGTGTAGACAATGTTCTATTAACTACTTTAGTTTGTCCATCAGTTTGAGGATGACAAGTAGTAGAGAACATAAGCTTAGTTCCTAGCTTACACCACAATGTTTTCCAAAAGTAGATAAGGAACTTAACGTCTCGATCAAACACTATGGACTTAGGCATTCCATGCAACCTAACAATATCTCTAAAGAACAAATTAGCAACATTTATAGCATCATCAGTTTTATGACAAGGAATAAAATGTGTCATCTTAGAGAACTTATCCACCACAACAAATATAGAATCTCGACCAGTTCTAGTCCTAGGAAAACCCATAATAAAGTCCATAGAAATGGCATACCATGGATGCAAAGGAATATGAAGAGGTGTGTACAAACCGTAAGGTTGTGATTTGGCTTTAGCCAACTTACAAGTTGTGCATCTAGCACAGTGTCTCTCAATGTCTCGCTTAAGGTTAGGCCAATGGAAGTGTTCTTGCATTACTTGTAGAGTTTTGTCCACCCCATAATGGCCTATCAAACCACCTCCATGTGCTTCCCTTATAAACAATTCTCTCAAAGACGAGTTAGGAACACACAAACGATTATTATAAAAGAAGAAACCATCATGTCAATAATACTTTCCATGAGCAAACTTCTCACAAGCTGCAAAGATCTTCTCAAAATCAGAGTCAGAAATATATTGAGATTTAATGTGTTCAAAACCGAGTAACTTAGCTTCAAGACTAGTGAGGAGAGTGTACCTTCTTGATAACGCATCAGCAACTATATTATCTTTACCTTTCTTATACCTGATCACATAAGGGAATGTTTCAATGAACTCAACCCATCGCGCATGCCTTTTATTGAGCTTGTGCTGGCGTTTAAGGTGCTTTAGAGACTCATGATCTGTATGAATGACAAATTTTTTAGGCCACAAATAATGCTGCCGCGTTTGTAAGGCCGTCACCAATGCGTAGAGTTCTTTATCATATGTTGGGTACTTTAAAGTAGCTCCTCCAAGCTTCTCACTAAAAAAAAACAATAGGCTTCTTATCTTGCATCAGAACAGCACCAGTACAAACTCTAGATGCATCACATTCGATTTTCAAAAACTTTAGTAAAATCTGGAAGAAATAAGATATGAGTGTTAGTAAGCTTCTCTTTAAGGCTCTGAAATGCATTCTCTTGAGCTTGTTCCCATTTAAACCCAATGTCTTTCTTGATAACTTATGTGAGTGGTGCAGCCAATGAGCTGAAATCCTTAACAAATCTTCTATAGAATCCAGCTAGGCCGTGGAAACTCCTCACTTCACTCACGTTCGTGGGGCTTGGCCATTCACGAATTGCTTTCACCTTTTCTCCATCTACTTTAACTCCATCTGCACTCACAACAAAACCTAAAAACACAAGGTTACCTGTTTCAAAGGTGCATTTTTAAAAATTAGCATATAGTTTTTCCTTCCTAAGAGCCTCCAATACGAGTCTAAGATGACCAACGTGCTCAGCTAGGTTCTTGCTAAAAATCAGAATGTCATCAAAGTAAACAACTACAAAAATGCCTATATAAGCTCTAAGCACATGATTCATCAATCTCATGAATATACTAGGTGCATTGGTTAGCCCAAATGGCATTACTAACCACTCATATAATCCTTGCTTAGTTTTAAAGGCAGTTTTTCACTCATCTCCTTCTTTCATCCTAATTTGATGATATCCACTTTTCAAATCAACCTTAGAAAACACACTAGACCCATATAATTCATAAAGCATGTCATCTGATCTAGGTATAGGATGTTGATACTTCACCGTAATATTGTTGATTGCCCGACAATCAACACACATTCTCCAGCTGTCGTCTTTCTTTGGCACTAAAAGAACCGGTACAGCACATTGACTCATGCTTTCTCGGATTTATCCTTTCTCTAAGAGCTCATTTACTTGTGTCTCAAGCTCTTTGGTCTCTGTTGGGTTCGTTCAATAAGCTGGTTTGTTTGGTAGTACAGCTCCGGGGACAAAGTCAATTTGATGTTCAATGCCTCTAATTGGTGGCAGTCCCGGCGGATTATATTTAGGAAAGACATCTTGAAAATCCTGCAAAAGATTAAGAATACTACTCGGCACAGCCGGTTCCAATTCAGTTAGATTAAGAAAATTCTGTTTTGAAACCATCAAAAGGTTAGGTGATTCACTCCCTTCTGTCCTTGTCTTGGATTGTTTTGATGGCTGGTCTTGCAATGGCTTTTTTTCATGCTGAGTTGATCTAGGTAGACCTCATGAGGTGCCAATGGAGCTAAGATAATCTTTCTGCCCTTGTACTCAAAACTATGACGGTTTGTGAAACCATCATGAATAACTCTCCGGTCTGATTGTCATGGTCTTCCTAACAAGATGTGACTAGCTTCCAAAGGTGCAATCTCACATAGAATTTTGTCTTCATACTTGCCAATAGTCAAAGACACCTTAACTTGCTTACTCACAGCAAGCTCACCTTCATCATTCAGCCATTGCAACTTATACGGCCTTGGGTGTGGTATTTCCGTCAAACCGAGCTTCTGAACCATGGTTTAGCTAGCAACATTGGTACAGCTACCTCCATCTATGATAAGACTGCACATTTTATCATTGATCATACACCGAGTATGGAACAAATTTTCCCTTTTTTGTTGTTCCATAGTCTTGGTCATGACACTTAAAGCTCTTATTGTCACAAAAAGAGGACCTTTGGTGGTTCTACAACCTCAACATCTGTCAGCTCTTCAAGCTTTTCTTCCTCAGATTCGAACTCTCCATCAGCTTCAAGTACCATTACCCTATTATTGGGGCAGTCACTTGCATAATGCCCTAACCCATGACACTTAAAACACTTGAGATCTCTAGCTCTGAGGTTAGACTTGGCTGGTTCTTTAAATTCTTTGGAAACACTTGGTTTAGATTCCCTTAAATAAGACAACTTCTCCTCAGTCTTGACACTAAATTTGAAATCCTTGTGAACACCAAACTTTGAGTCTTTTGTGTAACTCGATCTGTTGGAACCATAGCTCGATCGAGTTCCCTTCCTCTTAAGTTGCTTTTCAAACATAACGGCCTTATGGAACAATTCCTCCAACTCCACATAATGGTGAACCTCCAAAAGATCAATTATGTCTCTGTTAAGACCTCCCATGAATCTGGACATTGTAGCCTCTCTATCCTCATGAATATATGCCCTGACCATAAGAGTTTCCATCTCCTTGTAGTATTCTTCCACAGATTTGGTACCTTGAACCAGATTTCTCAACTTGAAGTGTAGCTCTCTATGGTAATGACTTGAATAAACATTTTCCTCATAAGTACTTTCACTTGACGCCATGTATCAATTGGATAGTCTCCAACACTTCTTCTAGTAGTGACCAATTGATCCCACCAGCTGAGAGCATAGTCATGGAACTCCGTGGCTGCTATCTTGACTCGGTTTTCCTTTGTGTACTCTTGACAATTAAAGACGAGCTCAATCTTCTTCTCCCAATCCAAATAAGCGTCTGGATCATTAGTACCATGAAATGGAGGAATCCGGATCTTTAAACCAGCCATATTATCCCTAGGAGTTGTTCTTTCTTCATGTCCACGTCTGTGCCTCCTTTGACTAGAACGAGATGATGAGTAGTAATCTCGAGCTTCTTGCAAATCTTCAGCCGCTATAGAGTTAACAGGGACTTGTTCATGCTCAGTTGCAGCTCGTTCTTGCCTGAAAGCTTCTAGTTTGTCATCCATCATTTTGGACAAGGTTGCTGTAAGAGCTTCTAATAAAATTTTGTTGCTTGGACCACCTTTTTCATCATCTCCTGCCATTTTCCTACAAGAAATCAAAAGACAAACAAGTAATCTAGTCCAACAAATACTTTTAAAACTACAGAGAATTAGATCTAAGACAAAGTACTCTTAAAATACTAAAAAACACTTTAGAAACTGCAGCAAGTAATCAAGAATACCAAAAGTCTTGTCAAAATTTGAGAGCTTTTACTAGCAGCTAAGAAAAACAAACTTAGATATAACAGAATCAGACTTAGAACTATCAGATTTAGGCTTAGATCTAAAAGTTTAACAAATCAGAAAATGTTTTAAGAGTAAATCTGAAAGTTTCGTAAAACATCAACAGGAATATGAAGAGTTTTCGACACAACCTGACTTGAATTGACTCTGATACCACATGATACACTCCTACAGTGGGTTAGGAGCATCCAGGAGAGAATCCAAGAGATTGTAAACACTCAAGAGTGGGAAACACGAAACTAGAAACCGAAGAGTCACGTTCAGATGTGATGAACGAAATAAACCTCTAAACAACTCGGATTGATCTGAAGTTTTGGCAGCGGAATAAACACTGGACGATGAGACTAGTGACAAAGTTTGAGCGGATTCTATTGAGGGATGAAGGAGATACGATGGTGAAGATGAACAGTCGTTTTGGAGCTTTTTATGGATCGTTTTGAACTATCAAGAGGGATGAAGAACTCTTGATCTTCAGCTTGAATTCACCCAGGATATGACACACGAGGGCAAGATCCAAGTTGTATGGATATTACACACCATACACATTAAACAAGTGAGGGAAAAGTTTTAGAATAAAATGTTTGATAAAATGAAAGGAACTAGGGTTCAACATAGTTATAGGAAAGCTGAGCCATGAAATGAGCTTTTAAAAAGAATGGGCTGAAAGTACAAAAGCCCAAAACATAAAACAAAAGACTAGAAGAAGTCCACTTAAAGCCTTAGTCGAAATTAGTCTTCCATTTCTTCCTTTCAGCATGTTATCTAAGAGGATAGATGAATAAGTGCATCCAACATTGCCTCATTAAAAACCTTGTCGAGAAAACTCATGGGGATAAAACTAGACGAAGGGAAAAAGAGTGCAAGTGTATGCACCTCTCTTAGACAACCCTTAGCTAGCTTGAATCACAACCAATGCGGTTGGATTAGCTATGAGGCTAAGGTTGCTTTCAGCCTGATTGAGCATTGTGCCAATAGGTTGTTGAAGTCTTTGTGCCTTACCTCTTGTCATTGGTCCACTTGGTACATCCATTGCTTGTTCTAGCTCCTCTGGTCCAAGTTCCTCAAGCTCTTCTTGTTCCGGTTCAAGCTGCTGGACCATTCTTATATCAGCAAGAAACCAATCCTTGCATCCTTTTAATGCCCTTTCAAGCTATGCCCATGTTGGACCATCACCATAGTCTAAACTCATGTCAGCCCATAACTATCTTGAAGCTAAGTTTGCATCATTAGCTTCAGACAACCCATAGTTCATCTGCGTGATGTGGTAAAACTCATGCAGAGAAAATCTCACTGGCCGACCATCGGCCAACACCCACACCTCATTCACATTAGGTGTGTGAAGCACATTACCAAACAGGTGTTCAACATGTTTGCTGCTCCATGACAACCCTGTGCTGACAACCTGTAGTATAACCCTAAGTTGGGAATTCTTCTCTATCTCATCGTAAGCATGAATGCCAATAAGACCCCTCAACTCTATTATCTTCCTTAAATTGCAGTAGTGGCTGATGGGTCGGGTGCACAACGAGATTTTCCTATTCCAACTGCCCTCATAGGGTACTTCTCGTTATCCCCCATACCTGTGAAAAATAAAAAGAAAACAGTTTAAAAGAAAAATCTCTACCAAATTCTGCAGAAAAAAACAAAGTCTACCACACTAGATCATTAATTAACCAAAATCTACCAAAGTTTTCCAAAGTCTGCCAAAGTCTGCCAGAGTATGCCAAAGTCTGTCACACTATGAACCAAAGTCCCCCAAACAAAATAAGTTCTGCAAACGTCTGCCAGAGTATGTCAGACTATGAACCAAAGTCTACAAGGAAGGTTACAAAAACACTACCAAAGATGAAGGAGACGAAGTAAAAAACATTAAAAAATTAAAACTTTCGAAAATTTCTAAACCTAGAAAAAGTAGTAAAAATGTAGTTTGAAGTCAAAGATTTGAGCTTTCGAAATTCATAAACATATGCTACATTACCTTTCAAATACGAAGACGAAGAAACGAGAGAAAATGTGGAATTTAAGAGAAAAAAATCTCTGAAGAAGAAGACAAAGGAGATGAAGAAAATGAAAAAGATGAAGAATACGATGAATGAGACGATGAATATGACGAAGAAGATGAAGATGAAAGACGAAGTAGAAGTTGAGAAAGACGATAGAATTCAAAAAAAAACAGACGAAGTGTAACTGTTTAACTTCTTATTCCTTTTGTTTCTTTTTTTCTAAAGTGGCACTTTAGTAAATAAGAAGAAAATTTGTGTCTTTATGATATTTCCCACGCTTTTTTCCCCGAATTTTTGAAAACTATTTGAGTAATTCTCATATAATTGTACACTATTTGAGTCATTCTTTCTTTAAAATATCACATGAGCTACTTTCTCTAATTTTCCTCAATGTTTGCATCTAGCTATATCATACCCCCTGAAGCTATTAGTAAGAGCTATATTTACCATCTTTTACAATGGTTGTGGCCATCTTTCTTACCGTCATATTGGCTTGCGGTAAAAACAATCTTATCTGGCACATCCAAAAACTTTTACATGCAGGAAGTGATCTATACTTTTGCTAGTCCCTTGGATTCCTTATAGCCTTCCACCAGTGCACCACAATCGGATCAAATCTCAATATGGCCATCATAGTGCAAGCGCATATTGCCTCCAATTTGCCTAGCCTCCAGCAATGCACCACACTCGGACCAAATCTGAATATGGTCATTATAGTGCAAGTCCATATTGCCTCCAGTTTGCCACTAAATATCGAATCTTGTTTTGTTTATTCAAATGTTAGATAAGTAAATAAAAAAATTGATTTCGGTTGGCTTCGGTACACATTTTTTCTATTAAATTTTTAGTTTGTTAGTAATAGTATTCAACATAAAACAATAATTTATTATGGATTGTTTTAGAAAATCCAGACCTTTAGTTTCAACAAAATTTCACTGACCACAATAAATATAATCTGCATTAGTAATTAAAAAAAAAAAGACTTTTTATTCTCAACTGTTCCATATCTGGGGAGTAGAACCAAGAAATAAATTTAAGAAGTTTAGAACACAAAGTAAAACAAAAAAATCATTTCCTAGTTTTATCAAGAACTTCAATGTATCTCTTTGGTACTCCATAGTGTTCAACTATATATCTTGCAAGAGTATCAATCACACCTCCCTGAATCAGAACCTCGGATCCTTTTTTACCTGCAAACAACACAAAACAATTTAGTCTCACAAATTGATACAGAAGACGGAAACAAAAAGGAAAGATTTCCAACGTTACCTGGAAGTTCTCCAACTGAAGAACTGCAAGCAAACTTCTTCTGCAGTTCTGATCCCAACGAGTCTGGGTCTATCAAGAATGTCTCTATCCCTGAGACCTTGGTCACTTTCTTATTACCTTGTCTTCGTTCTGTCATTATCTGAATTGGCTTTATAGCTCCTTTACGAATTACATGTTCACCGCCTCTCATCACTACATTATTCGGCTGCATCCTCCCTATAAACGTCGACCCAACATCTTTTTTGTGAATCTCTGACGCATATGCTGTTCCCTTTTTGATAGCTCCTTTGAATAATGCATCACATAATATTGGATCCAATACCACCATTGACTTGTTTGTTGACTTTACTAGATTTTCCTTCTCGATGTATTTGAACACAACCTCAGTGGCTTCAGAAGCTGTGTATAGCTTTCCTTTGTCTTCCCCAACTGATGCAAATATTACACTGTTGTGTATGCTTGGTTTATAGACCTCTATGATTTCAAGTATCTTATCTGACTGAGCTTGTGCTGTGTCTCCAGAAGACTCAGAGATTTCCGCTTTCTTTTTCTCTGGCTTGAAGGATGAGTAATCCGGGTGGCTGCGGTTGACTGAAACCAATACAATCTCCTTCTTATGCTTGTCTTCTTTCACAGATATCTGCGCATATATTTCAAAGATCATGACAGAGTGTAGTTACCAACCAAGACATGAAAGCAAATCTGCTTGCAATTTTAAGTATATTAGGGTAAATGTAGGTGTTCTAATGAGAGTTACACTAGGTCTCTATGAGATAAGCTTAAAACACTTGATGATAGCTGCCTAAACTAATTAACCACTCGGTTTTTGGAGTAAATCATACCCACACTCCTTTCTTATAACATCAAGCAAAAAAGAATACAATAAAACAATAGAATCAACAAAAACCTACCATTCCAGCAGACGCTTTAGATTGCAGCCACTTTGAGAGCTTTTTATAGGAAGACTTTTTAATATCAAGTGTGAGACCAGAAGGTCTACAAAGTAATACATGATTAGCCCTGCACCACTCACAAAAAACATATGTAAGCCATATTTGGGAAGGAGAAAGAGAATGGGGTTGAGGTATCTTGCTTGTCATCGACAGAATCAAAGAGTAACAAAAATACAAGAGCAAAGCCAACAAATTGAAGCGTGATTGCATACATCACGAGGTAAGACACCAGCCATATACCAAAATATAGTTGATTTAAAGCAATTTAAGTATCCGAATGGCGTCTTACCATAGAGTGCTTCCTGGAATGGGAAGATCTTTCTCCTTTACTGTTGTATGCAATGCTTGCAAAAGGCAATGGTCAAGAAGGGCATCTACCTCCTCAGGGGAGAGAGTATTCTGCTTGTCAGCATTATTTTCATTAGCAGAAACGTCATCTGCTAAGTTCAGCTCATTCATGCTCCCAACCACATGTTCTTCACTATCATTCTTAGCATCAGCACCTGAGGTTGAAGCTATTTCGAGAGCAGGTTCATCTTCTTCATTTCCAGTTCCTATCGTCGGCGCACCTGAAGTGTCTGAAATATCTTCACCTGAATCAGGAGCAACGTACAATGGATCCTCCATAACCACATCCCCCATAAAACCCGCATTTGGAACATAGTGCCCCTCAGCTGATTGCCTATGAAATACACCTTTAGTATGTAAGAGACTGAGTTCCCCCACCGATGTAAAGAAAGAAAATACTTTTGCCAGCATCTCATGTACCAGAGAAAGTCACGGTAATAATGAGAAATTCGTAGAGCCTTCCCACGCAAACCTGCATTAAGGGCTTCTGTGCTGCTCATTGTGGTGCACCCAACCTTCAAATCAAACATAAGGATCATGTAACTCAAGACGCAAATTTTACAGTAGTTAAGCATAATCATCTGTTGGCAAATATAAAGAGACTTACAGCTATAGGTGCCAGGTTTCCAGGAACTTTGACAGCCCATATTTCCCCAGCTGAGAAAGAAGGGAAGCCTTGTGCAGGTATCAAAATACCTGGGAACATCAAATCCGCACCGCCTAAAACATACCGTGAAACCTCACCTCCTTTCAACATAAAGGAAGGTAACATTTCAGGAGCCTTCCATAGAGCAAAAACTGCAGCAGAAGAAGACAAATAAACAGCAAGTCATATTAGATTGATCTTGATCTAAACTAACTAATCACACAACAGGGCCACTTAATAACATTTGAATCAAACAATATATACAAACCTGTGGGGAATATCTCAGTCCCTCTTCCATCGATATCGAAAAACATGGGACATCCACCTTCAATACTATAGACATGAACCCGATTCTGAAACTTGGAAAGAGTAATCACGACCTAGACAAAACAATCTATGGCAACATAAGCAAGAGTGTTTTTCCAAAAAAAAAAAAAAGTGTACCGAATCAAACTTTATAGCAAAAATTAATGCAATCTAAAACGAGAAAAAATCAGATAACAGTATAAGAAAGGCCTAGAAATTGATGCCGAAAATTGAGGAGAAAAAGAGAAAGCAAAACCTTGGGAGGAAGGATTGCGTCGAGGAGTTCATCAGTTAGAAGAGGAAGCCTATTCCGGACGGTTCGGCGGAGTTTCTTCCGATCGGCGCCGGAGAGACGCTGGTGAGACTTAGCCTCCACCGCCTTCTTGAACATTCTGTAAGTCTGCAGTCGCTTTAGCACCGCGGGACCCAAACCAGACCAGACCAGTGACCGTCTGTGTTTAAACCCTTTTCTTACTTCCTCGGTTTCCTTTTTGGGATTGGCATCTAAGCCTGCCACGTGTCTCATCCTATATATTTTCTCATTTAACCGGCCTGACCAGAACTATAAAATTAGAATTCATTGCCTTACGGTTCTCACTGATCATTCGAATTAAAATTTTGACAGAACCACGAAAATCTGTAAACCGTATCGAATTACCAAGAATTTTGGGGACAGCAAAACTGATCTTCCATTGAACCGGATTGCAGAGTTGCTACAAAACTTCTGAAATTGATTTCGGTATAAATACTCAACTAACTCTACAGTTAAAATTATAAAATAAGACAGACCAAAACTGAGGACTCTTTGTTATCAAAGAGACAAAACGAACATAGCGAGGGTCGAGCTTATCAATAACAGAATCCAAGCTAAGCCACCTGGATTCTCTGCTCGACTTGTCCCTTTCCCGAGAACCATGGCTACAACCGCAGAAGCTCCAAACCCAAAACAGATGGTGAACACAGCCACGCCTTTTTTCTCCATCCACTCCATTCTTTCCAACACTTGCTCCAGCCTCTCCCCCACTTTCTCCTTCTCATTCTCTGACATTTTAAGCTCTGTCTCTAATCTACTCCGCCACTCCTTCATCTCCATCGCGTCCTTGTTTGTTTTCTCTTCCCTCTCCTTCATTCCTTCTACCACCAGTTGCATAGTCGCCACCTCCTTCTCTCTCTTGCTCGCTTCCAGGTCCATCTCCTTGAATATCGTCCCGTACCTGGAGCTCCGTTCCTCCAAGTAACTCTCAAGCACTGATAAGCTCACGTCCAACGACCGTATCTTCTGCATCAGTATCTTAAGAACCGTGTCCCCTGGCATTCTGCTTCCTGGTTGATGTTTTATCTCTTCCACCGGATCTGGTAGCTTTTTTCTCTCAGTTGATAGTTCTGCAATCTCTGGTGAGGCTTCTAGTTCTTTCTCCTTCTGTTTAGTCCCATCTTCATCGCTTTCAGAGGACTCTGTCGCTTGTACTGGCTTCTTCTCTTTCTGCTCAATGTCGCCATCTCGAGGTCTCAATATGCTTTTGTCTTGAATGGATATTAAATCTTCCAGCATTCGTTCGACAGCATCAACTCCGTAGACTTCTAGTAAAGTCAATGTGCAGTAGAATTCTGAGCCATAATGGCTTAGGAAATTCAGCTTTAGGTATCTCACCCAGTGGGGATCCGCAAGTGTAAAGTTCTGCTCGTGCTTCATGTTTAAAGCCGTAAAGTTCCCTAGATGAACCCAGGTATCAGTAGGATAAACCAAGGTCCCGAAAATCTCAAAATCCTTCAGATTAGAAGAGTAATGCTCGAAATTTGCAATCTTGATTGTGTTTACCAATGTTTCTTCTGAAAGTTCTATGACAACAAATTTCCCTTCTGTAGAACACGGATTACGGAGATACTTGTCTGTGTCCCGGCTTATGATGCTTGTAGCTCCTTTTGCTTCCTTGTTAGAAGATAAGACCTTTGCGCCTTTTGAAGCAGCTGCATAATTGTACTCTTTCCCACCAGGTTCCATCCTATGAATCACGCCGCTAACTTGGCCTGACAAAGATTTGTCTCTAGAATTGGATGATCTGCTCTTGAACTCATCAAGGCCAAGCGGAACTGCACGAGATAGCTGTTCAAGCTTTGAGGCAGTATCATTTTCCAGACCTGTGTTATTATCGACCACACTTGGCTTCACAAACTCAGGGTCGTTTCTTTCTGTAATATCCCCTACAATTGTATTATCGACTTCCGTTTGCTTTGATACTTTCTCTGAGCCTTTGATTTCTTCGGCTGTGGCTACATCAACATGCCGACTCAAATCAGGACTGGAATGAACAGAGGCGGACTCTGGTGGTGCTGCATCAACAGACTCAGCTGTTTCATCTGCCGTAACATCCTCTGTTTCAACTTTTTTAAGCAAATCGACTAAAGATCTACCTGCAAATTCCCAATAGTATGCTTTAGATAGGATTCAAGTAAGTGGGAGAAAAGTAACAATGGCATCTTCATTGAATGTCATTTCTCTGAAAAGTAGATGGTACTATTATTAAACTCATGATCTAAAATAGAGAGGAAGTGTTTAATTGTGGAGCAAGGAAGTGATTAATTGAGGAGAAAGGAAACCAAGTGGAAGTAAGGAGTAAAGAGTAGTTGGACTTGGTATAATCAAAGAGTTAGAAAGGAACATGAAACAATCACATGTGTGTTTAAACTTCATGTGACCGTTGGAACAATTAGAGAAATGTCTCTCTTCCTTCTTCTCGTGTGGACTTCAAGAAGGAGAAGAACATTTCTACTTTGAGTGATAGTTGTTTATAGATATTTATAAATGTTTGTATATGTATAACCAAGTGTATAGCTTAGGTTAAGTGGATTATGTGTCTAAATAGTGTAAACAACAATTGTAAAGTACAAGAAAATGAAAAACGTTTCTTCTGGCCACTAAACCTTCCCCACTCTCTTCATTTTCAATCTCTTTAATCTCCAATCTCTACTCTCTTTCTTTTAAATCTCACAACATCACGTTTGATGATCCTTAAAGCTTAGTTTTAGAACGTTTTAACTTTTACATGGTTAGTTAGCATTTCATGAAAATTAGGTACTTGGAAGTATACCTTTGTCACCATCTACATGACTGATCCACAACGTAGATAAGAAGAGAAGCCCCCATATGAGTAAAACCAAAGACAATGAAACTTTGTAGAAGCGATTCCTTCCATTAGAAGTATTTTCAGAAACTCTTCTTCTAACCAGAAGAGCTCTCCGTGATCTTTGCATTTCACATCCAACCGAGATCAGATCACCAAAAAAATACTAAATGGACTGTTCACACCTGTTAATCGTTATACATATCAGATTCACAAGTAAAGCAAAGAATTTAACACAAAGCAAAGACAATAAAACACAAGACTCGAAGCAATGAAAATAAAAAGGAAAACTTTTCTGTTCTCCAGTGAAGGCATATACCCAAATGATTTCGAATAAAATATTTCGACAGAGATAAAGATATGAATCAAGGTGAGTGAAGAAAGAAAACGACCCAGATAACGAAAACCCGCGCTTGAGGAACAAGGCGACGACGCTAATCATCTATTTCCAGATCCAATTGCGGATACGAAATTGACAAGAAAGTAGTCAGGAGTAAGAATTACCTGAGACCGAAACGGATAATTCTGGAAGAAGACAAACCAAAAGAAGGTTCGAGAAGCTTCTTCGACACAAACCGTTTTCAACGCCGCCGTCTCCGATGGGTCTCCGATCGTTGGGATCCCGGTCGAAGAAATTCCGGCGATCTACCTTGTCTCAGCATCACAATCGATGAAACACACCTCAATCTCTGCCACTTTTTTCGCAGAATTTATAAAACTTGGAAAACAATTACACCAGAATTATTTTTTTAACCGGTGTGATGTAAAAGACAAAGGAGAGAAGAGTCAACAAAAAAAATGAAAAAGAAATAAAAACTTTCAAATTGAAAAACCGCGTAATCTGTAGAGTCAGACAAGAAGCACTGATCCGTGAAAAGACAATTGAGAGAGAGAGATAGAGGTGGAGAAGAAGTTTGAAGCAAATATGCATTCCATAAAGATTTTACCGGTCCACAGATTTGAATTTACAAATTAATTGTTTTTAATTTTATTTCCTTAATATAGTTATTACCTTTCCTTGTAATCAAAAAAATGTGCTTAACTGTAAACAGACGAATTTTTAACATAATATAAAAATATCACTTCTGTATCTTTACGTTTTCGCTTCCAGATGTGATTAGATTTCCCGTAATGAAATCTTTATGCATGAATCATTTTCTTAAAGCAAGGCAACTATCTCTCTCTCTTTTTTTGAGAGAGTTCTTCTCTTTACCATTAATGATCCTGTTCCGGCTTCTCTTTTTCCAGACAGCTCATTTTTTTCAGAGAGATCGGTTCGATCAAGTTCCTGGTAGTGATTACAGTCCGGTTTTAACCGGTAATTTTCGGATTTACTTTCCGATAACCTTTTTTCTTTATGACGGAAGTTGGATTTGGTTTTTACAAGTCTTGTTTTCAGGTTTGGTTTTAGGATGTGTCAGTGTTAGTTTATAAGACATGTCTTCTATGTCTAATAAATCGTGGATTGATCTTGCAGTTACAAGTCTAGATCTCGATTTGTATAGTTTAGTTTCTTTTAAGAGTTTGAAAATTCAATTTTTTTGGCGTCAATTCTTACTAGCAGCTGAATATTTCATTTCCTCACCAATAGCTTTAAGCGTGGAGATAAAATATATGACCTCGACGGCGTTGGTGCCCCTTGGAGGCAATGGCCATAGGTGAGAAGCTCCTTATGTTTTCAATTAAAGCAGATCCAGCGGTGATACATTTCCGATTTACGGAAAACAATGATGATTTCATCGATTAAGGGGAAAAAAATTTAAGATCTAATAAAACAGGACATAGGAAGAATGCAACAAATGGAAAATCAACCATTGAAATTCTACCAAGACCTAAGAAAAGACTTGCTCGTATATCAGCAATATGGACGCATTTCACTAAGTATGTGAATGCAGAAGGAGCAGTTAGCAATTGTTGTTATTGTTAGCAGGAAATTGGATGTGATAGCAAAAAAACAAGACCAACTCCAATGAAAAAATCACTTGGAAAGATGTAAGTTGTTCATGGCTTACAAAGAGAGTGGATCACAGTCTATTTTGGCGCCTGATAGTAGTGGTGTAGTCACAACTATAAAGTATGATAAAGACTTGTTCAAAAGGTCAATGAATGAGATGATTATATTAGCTGAGCTACTTTTTTCGTTTGTGGAATCAGTGGGGTCTTGGAGATTATACTTCAATGTACTCCCAATGTACACGGTTCATTGTAGGAAGACAACAACTTCAAACATTTTCTCAATGTACGTGCAAGAAAAAGAAAATTTGAAGTTGTTTGGTTGTGATAAGAGTATCTCTCACATTAGATATATGGACAACTCCTACTTTTTCATCGAGTTATATGGTGATGACAACTCATTAAATTGATACTAACTGGGTGTTACAAAAAAAAGATCATAAGCTTCAAGCATGTCACAGACCATAAGGAAGAAACCATTGTTGAACAACTTATTGAGTGTCTGGAGGATTGGGGAATTGAAAATGTATTATCAGTGATAGTTGACAATGCCAAGACGAATGATAAAGCATTATTGTTGACAGATGCTTTAAGGCTGAAAAGTACTCAGTCATTAGTTAGAGATAGTGCACATCTACACATTTGTTGTTGTTCTCACATTCTGAACCTGAATGTCATAGATGGTTTAACTTCAATTAATGAGAGTGTAATTGTCATTAGGAACGCTATGTGAGATCATTGACCCCAATACTGGAATCATTTCAAAACCCGGTTATGTTAGGGAATTTAAGTAGAGGTAGTGTTACACTTGACTGCATTACAAGGTGAAATTTGACATACCTTATGCTCATATATGTTGTGAAATTCAGATGTGCATTTGAGAAGTTGTTTGCAGAAGACAAACTTTACAATGAGTATTTCAAGGAAATATATGAGGATGAAGATGAACGGGATAATCCTCCAATATGGGATGAAGTTCAGAGGTTGGTGAAGTTTGCCATATTATTTTTCAACTGCACTTTGACATTTTCAGCATCTAAGACATTGATATCTTTATTTTGTTACAATGAGATAGCCATCATAGAGCAACATCTTATTTCATTAAGCTCTCACAATGATGAGGTTGTACGGACACAAACATTAGCCATGAGGGTTAAGTTTGAGAAGTATTGGGATGAACTTATCAACATGAATCCATTAATTATCATTGCAAGTGTCTTTCACCCAAGGAATAAGATGCAGTTTGCATCCATATGCTTTGACAAGATCTACGGTAAAGATAGTGAAGCGATTAAGCATATAAGATCCTCAATTAAGGCAATAATGAAGAATTTGTACGGAGAGTATGTCTCTAAGCTAAGTACCTCTTCTCAAGATGAATCCAATACATGGATAATGAAACTGTTAATGAGGAAGCTAATAGTGAGTTACATCTATACTTGATAGAGAAAACTATGCCACATAAGAAGAATATCTTGGAAATAGATTATGACGTGCTAGCATGGTTTAAGTATAACAATGTGAAGTTTTTTGTATTATTTGAGCTTGCTAAGGATGTGCTTGTCATTCAAGTGTCTTCAGTTGCTTTTGAGTATGTATTCAACACAAGTGGGAAAATATTGGACCCTTACAGAAGTTGCTTAGCACCACATATGATTAAAGCTTTGCTTTGTTTACAACAGTGGTTAAGAAACACAATAGATGCAGAAAATATTACAAACTTGGCTCAAATGACATTGTCTTATTCAATTCATGTGTATTTTATGTGTGTTTAAGTCTAAATAGAATCAAGCTTAGAAGTAATTTTTTTCTTGTGTAGCTTCTTCTTCTTTGAAACAGCCTCAAGCTGATGAGTGAGCTTGATGAGTGAATTGCAAGTGGAGTTAGAAACTAAGCTGCAAAAACTATTTTTCTACCTCTCTTTCACTATTACCACATTTGAACTTATTTGTCATTTTATTTTTATGCTATGAACTTTGAAGTTAGAAACACGTCTCTCAAAGCTTAAATGTTGTTGACATGTCATTTTTGGCTAATTTTATTTAATTTTTGGTCAACAAAACATATGAAATCGGATTAACCAAAAAAGGTTAAATTGGGTTGGTTTTGAACCATTATTTTTTACTCGAAATATTCGAACTGAGCCAATTAAGAATACAATTCGATTATTTTTTGTTAGTTTTGTCGCTCATTTATGGGCTGTGGGCCGAGCCAGCATCCCATTAAGCAATTGGTTTGCTTAATGGGTCATCGGTCAGCGTCGGCTCAAATCTGTTCTTTAGCTCGTTATGATATTGGGCCAAGTTTGGCCCAATACCAGAGAGAATGAATCTACCCGTGTTTAAGGCTAGGTTCATCTTCCTTGTTTTTGTTCAATGATTTTAAGGTTTTACAGAGAACACCATTGTAACAGAGTCGAAACTCTGAATCAAGAAACATAAAGACTATAGTGAATTCCGGATTTACATCCGAAGAGAGATGTACTCGTCGAATTTCATCGGTGAGGAACTCTATAATCCCTTGTCTCAATTCCTCTTTAATCATAATATTTCTTAACTCAAATCCGAACCAAATCATCTCGATTTTGATCCGCAAGTGAAATCGAGCAATGGCGTGAGCTAATGCTTTAACAAGTGGTATCAGAGCCTTAAAGGGAGTTTTTGTTGGTTATGGAACAGAAACTAAGGGCTACAGGGTTTGGCTAATCGAAGAAGGAAAGTTAGTAATTAGCATAGATGTAGTCTTTAATGAAGATGAGCTGTACAGAGACTCTATTTCAGAAGAACAAAAACCTAAGGCTGATAAAAGAAACAATGAGAGAAAATCCGATAAAAGGGTAACTTTTAGAGTAAACCTAGAGGAAATACTGGGTGAGGAAGATCAACTAAAGGGTATTGCTGGGTCAGGTGGAGCAAGTCCAGAATATGTATCACAAGGTTTCAGTGAAGAAGAGAGTATTGTAGACTCTGGAAATCAAGAAAGTGACGAGACTAATTTGGAAGACTACCTATTAGCTCGTGACAGGAAAAGAAGAGATATTAGACCTCCATCTAGGTTTGAAGAAGCAGACCTAGTTGCTTTTGCACTTTCAAGTTATGAGGAAATAGAACTTGAAGAACCTAAGACCTATACAGAAACAATGCATAGCAAAGACAGGGAAAATGGAGGGAAGCAGTTGATGAGGAAATGGATTCCCTTATCAGAAATAACACATGGATTCTAGTTGATAAACCTCAAAATAAACGGGTAATTGGATGCAGGTGGCTATTCAAGTTAAAACCAAGATTTAAAAGCAGATTGGTTGTTAAGGGTTATGCTCAGGTTAAAGGAGTAGATTATAATGATATTTTTGCATCAGTAGTTAAGCATGTTTCAGTTAGGATTCTATTAGCTACAATTTCAAATTGGAACATAGAACTAGAGCAAATGGATGTGAAAACAACTTTTTTACACGGAACATTACAAGAAGAAATCTACATGAATCAACCAGAAGGCTATGAGGTAAAAGGAAAAGAAAGAAAGGTGTGTTTACTTAAGAAATCACTATATGGATTAAAGCAGTCACCAAGAGAATGGAATGCAAAGTTCAATGAGTTCATGAGGAATCAACGGTTTCAAAAGAGTGAAAATGATCCATGCGTGTACTACAAGGGAAACACACTTGATAATATGATATATCTTCTCCTATATGTAGATGATATGCTTGTTGCATCAACACAGAAACAACAGATTGTGAATCTAAAGCAACTTCTCAGCAAACAATTCAAAATGAAAGACCTAGGACCAGCAAGGCGAATTCTAGGCATGGACATTTACAGAGACAGAAAGCAAAGCACAATACAGCTGTCACAAGAAAATTATATCAAGCAAATCCTAAACACTTTTAATATGAGTGATAGGAGACCAGTTTCCACGCCTATAGGGGTTCAGTTCAAGTTAAAGAGCATCTCAACAGGCGAAGAAGACACAAAGACTGATGGCATGGAGGACGTACCTTATACGAGTACAGTCGGAAGCCTGATGTATGCAATGGTCGGATCTCATCCAGACCTTGCTTACTCCATTAGTATCGTCAGTCGATACATGTCAAAACCAGGAAAAACACACTGGTTAGCAGTCAAATGGATAATGCGTTATCTAACAGAAGCATCAAAATAGTCTAACATTCAAGAAAGATGCAGATTTCAAAATTAAAGGCTACTGTGGTGCAGATTTTGCTTCAGTCTTAGATAAACGAAGATCAATTTCAGGGTATGTCTTTACTTTGGGAAACAACACAATAAGTTGGAGATCTAGACTACAGAGAGTAGTAGCATTATCTACAACAGAATTAGAGTACATAGCACTATCAGAAGCTAGCAGAGAAGCAGTGTTGATACATGGAATATGCGAAGAAATGAAGCTATGTACAGGGACTGTTGAAATATTCTGTGATTCACAAAGTGCAATCTACCTATCGAAGAACAGAATGTGCAGTGAAAGAACAAAGCATATACATGTGAAATACAACTACATCAGAGAAGTCACTAAAATTCATACATCGATTAACCCAGCAGATATATTTATGAAGGTCATACCTGCAGAGAAGTTCAAATGCTGCATGCAGTCTTTGAGAATGGAAGAAGCCTAAGAGTCGATGCATGAGCTTCCGACAGGTAGCTCCGATATTGGAATGCTCATATCTGTTGAAACCTGCACACATTAAACAGAAAGAAAGAATCTTGAGTTAGTCGCTGCAACTAAAACAAGGATATTTAATGGGAAATAAATTAAACCAAGGATTCAAGAGCTCAAATCTAAGGTTTAAGAACTGAAGGGTCAGAAACTTACATGCAAGGCAGACAAACGGTCATGTCGGTAGTTGGTCGAGAGCTGCATCAACAAGAACAGAAAGAGATCATATCTAAGAAAGCAAAGGCGGAAAAGAAGAAATCAGACAACTTTCCTCGTAAATCTGAAACATGTAGAGGAAGTTGAAAGGTTTCTCACTTACCGGTTTCTTGTTGCTTGAGGTAGATCCACCGGAGCTTTTCCTTGTCACGTTCATTGGAAAAGTAAAAAGAAAAAGGGGGTGAGTAAAAGAGAAAACTGGACCCTTAGATCTGTCAGAAAAATGATAAGATCTTTGCATGCGAGAAGGGTTAGGAAAAGAGAAAATTGAACCACCATATCTATCACGTAAATGATGAGATCTTCACATGCATGTATCGGAAAGCTAAAGAGATGCATAAAGGTGAAGAAAATTACCAGGAAGTTGAGCCGTCGCTGGAGAGTATCAGGGCTTTTTCCCCAAGAGCTTCAGAAATCGCATGCTACAGAGAAAGGAAGAGGAAGAGACAAGAAGAGGAGAAGAAGAGTCGAGAGAGAATCGCAGCGGCTAGAGTTAGCCCGCGAATGAAATGAGGCGTCAAAGGTGGAGAATGTTAGTTTTGTCGCTCATTTATGGGTTGTGGGCCGAGCCAACAGCCCATTAAGCAATTGGTTTGCTTAATGGGTCATCGGCCAGCGTCGGCCCAAATCTTTTCTTTAGCTCGTTTTGATATTGGGGCAAGTTTGGCCCAATACCGGAGAGAATGAATCTATCCGTGTTTAAGGCTAGGTTCATCTTCCTCGTTTTTGTTCAGCGATTTTAAGGTTTTACAGAGAACACCATTGTAACAGAGTCGAAGCTCTGAATCAAGAAACACAAAGACTATAGTGAATTCTGGATTTACATCCGAAGAGAGATGTACTCGTCGAAATTCATCGGCGAGGAATTCTATAATCCCGTGTCTCAATTCCTCTTTAATCGCAATCTTTCTTAACTCAAATCCGAACCAAATCATCTCGATTTTGATCCGCAAGTGAAATCGAGCAATGGCGTGAACTAATGCTTTAACATTTTTAAAGAATATTTAAAAACCAGTATTTACCCATAATCTGAACTACTTGATCCAGATTGACCTGTAATACCCAAAATTGTAGATTAGGTTCATAGGTATAACAAAAAAAACAGATGTGATTGTATTTACATGATTACACTATTGTATCCACTACATAATTCATTATATTGAACTTTATATCACTCGACAAAGCAAGTTTACTTTACTTTTTTGTTCCTACAAAGATAAGCAATCAGGAATAATTGCCTTGCTAAACCAATATCGTTTCAAAAAGATCATTAGAAGATGAAGAAAAACTTTTCAAAGTACTTTAAAAAACATGTAATCCTAGGACTCTTTGACTCTTTGTTTAAAATATATAGAACTGCAATCTTTGCAGGTGCAGGTGATCGAGATTTTTACTCTTTTTGTCCAATCTCACTTTATATATAAAAAAAAAACATATTAACAATTAAGAAAAAATATATATTGATTTCTTATTTGAAATTTGATTCCAAAAATAATGTAATTCCCACATATTAGAAGTATTTTGGATTATGCATAAGATTTTTAATTATTCGATTGTCGGATAATGTTTGTTCTCTCTCT
>JAKUCM010002340.1:0-77351 GCA_023374145.1 Lepidium sativum | reverse complement strand
AAATATCGATGAATTTAGAACATGTTCTTTTACAAGAGGATCTGAGATTGCGGATTTGCTTAAAGAATCAAAACTCATTATTTGGAACGAAGCTCCAGTGACCAGTAAATACTGTTTTGAAGCTCTGGATCAAAGTATGAAGGACCTTATTCGTGACCCAGATAACAAAAGTTTCAGAGGTAAAGTTGTGGTTTTTGGTGGTGATTTTTGTCAAATTTTGCATGTTATACGTTATGGAGGTCGACAAGAAAAATTCTTTTCAGCTCTTAATTCATCATACTTGTGGAGTTGTTGCAAAGTTTTAAAACTAAGTAAGAACATGAGACTACTTGCTGACATAAGTGACTGATATGTTCGTATTTTGACCACTTTGACAGCATATTTTAGGTAGATTTGCATCCTCATTCATAGCATTTTATGCACTTTAGAGTCCCTTGGGAGCATTTTCACATACATCATGCATTTGGGGACACTTAGGTGCAAAAGAGTTGGATTTGGAGCATTTTAAGGTGAAATTGGCTTAAAGACTCCAAGTATGAGCTTAACGCGTAGTGCTTGAGCTAAAGACCTTGAAAGCTGAAGTTGGATTTGGAGCATTCTGACATAATATTGGCCAAAGGACTGCAACGTTGAGTTTAAGGCTCAATGTCCCAAACAGATGCCTTGAAAGCTGGAACATACCCCTGATTCGCCAACACACCAGCGAGTGACAGCCGACTCGCCAAGATAACCGGGGAGTGCAGCCCGTTCCTGACTCGCCGGTCCAGCTCGCCAGCAGGCCGGCGAGTGAACCCTAAAGTCCAGCTCGTTGGCCAGATCCAGCTTGCTTGCTTAAAATCCAGCACATCACTGAATCAGCACCAATATTTCTTTTTTTCTGTTTTTACCAATCCTTGTCAGATGCAGACTCGGATTGGGCCTTCTTTATGTTTCAGGGTTCTATAAATACCCCTTATACGAAAACCGCAAAACCATCTTCTAGACCTTGATAACTTTGAAACTTTTAGCATTATTCAATCTTTTAATTTAGCAAAGTGTTTTCTCTGTTTTTCTCTTTTCCTCTGTTTTTCACTACTATCGTAAATCCAGTTTGTTATGCTGAGAATCTGAAGGAGTTAAGCCTATTTTCTTCTTCAGTTTTCCAAGCTTTTTCTATCAATGTCTCTTTCTGCAACTTTTGCGTTTATGTTTGTTGCCATGAGTGAGTAGAACCCTAAGGGTCTCATGAGGACGAGGATAGATCTAGGTTCAGTTCTGGGTTTTTAGCTTGTTTAAGCGTTTTGATGTATAGATCTAGCTATCTGTTTGATCTTAGTGCTGGTTTCATCCTGATCACATGAGACTTCATCTGCTTGAACCCCAGATCTGAGAAGTTTTAGGGTTCTAAGCCTAGGTGCAGTTAGGGCTAACATTCCTATCCCAAGAGATTGGCCGTTTAGGTTGTTAGTTGGTTGATTTGAGAACTCGTTCATACTGCCAACCTGCTGAGAAATCTCCAAAGAGATTTGGGTTAAATCTCAGTAGGATGAGATTTCATGTTCATGAGAATGACTTGTTTACCTTTTTTCTGTGTTTCTCCACCATAGATTTCGCTTAATCGGTTGCTAGACAAGCCCAGGAACCCTTAGTTGGACCGAATTCACTGACCATTCTTCCTCATGACCCTGTTTTAATTTTCTGATTTTTGTTAGTTCATACCCTGCTTGCTATGTTTAGTTGCTTACTCTATTTTTCTGTTTGCTCTGTTTCTGCCATTATAGCTTGCTCTGCTCAATGTTCACCCTGAAGTCTGTTTAACTTGAACTAGAGTGGTTTAACATATCCCTTGTGCTAGCACCACACTTTGGTTTGATACTTATTGTACTGCAATAGATTTGACTAACAAGGCTAAAATCTTGTTATCAAATTGTCGTTGTTGCCAAATAAGTGTTTCGTGCTACATATTGGATCTTAGAACACTCTAGGATCAACTTTTTCTTGTTTTTACTGTTTCTGTTTTGTTTCAGGTACAAACATCTTCAGTCCAACTCGCCTACCTGACCAACGAGTATACCCTGTGTTGATGTAAACGAGATCCAAAGGTCCTCCTAAACCACCCAGATCTCACATTTCAATCAAGCCTAAAAATTTGCATGCTGAGGCTGTAGACATGGCTGACACCATGACACATGCAAACACTACATATGGCTTATACACACCACCCCCACCTCATATGATTCCACCAGTTGCCAATCCACCACCAAGGCGAATTCGACCTATAGGTGCTGGTGATGCACCGTCATTGCACACACCG
Source organism: Lepidium sativum (assembly GCA_023374145.1). NCBI lineage: Eukaryota > Viridiplantae > Streptophyta > Magnoliopsida > Brassicales > Brassicaceae > Lepidium > Lepidium sativum. The sequence goes on along the minus strand of JAKUCM010002340.1, from coordinate 75,058 downwards.
CGACAAGGGATTAGGTGCAGAATAACAAATTTTATAGCTTACCATATGAAGATCCTCTAGATCATTTGGATGAGTTCGAACAGGTATGTGGTTTAACCCGACTTAATGGAGTCTTAAAAGACGCATTCAACTTTGGGAGATCGAGCTCATGTATGGGAAAAAACACCTTCCGCAAGGGTTGATTACAACTTTGGTTGACTACAAACGTGTCTTCTTAGCCAAATTTTTTCTCAACCACTCGCACAGCCAAGCTTCGTCATGCCATCTCCAACTTTGCTCAATATGGTACAAAATCATTAGCTGATGCTTGAGAGAGGTATAAAATATACCAGTCACAATGCCCCCATCACGATATATCTGAAGAAAGCATCCTGAGCCAGTTCTACAGAGGCCTTCATTCTAGGTTGCGCATGTTATTGGATACAACCAGCAATGGGAACTTTCTGAATCAAGATGTTGAAGATGGTAGGGATCTGATTGAAAATCTAGCTTCAGCGGATGGCCAATACGGTGAAGACTTTGATCGTTCAGCATCTGGTACAATGGATTTTGCATCTTCACAATTGAAGGATCTGAGGGCACTTAATGAGAAGATGGATAGGTTGTTGATGGTGCACCACAAGCAAGTTAGCATGATTGGTGAGGATACATCGGAGGACGATGCACATGTTGCTGAAGTTAGTTTTCTGCAAAACCAACAGGGCCACAAGCCATGGAACAACAACTGGAAGCCAAATCTCAACCTCTCCTACAAAAGCAACAACATGGAGAACCCACAAGACCAAGTCTATCCCCCACCAGTTAAGAAAGCATGGATTCCACGCAGCCAGTGCAACCACAATTTTCAGCCTACACATAATGCCCAACACGCACAACCGTCCCCATCCAAGGAATCCCCTGATGTTTTGGAGCTTCTTCAACAAATTAAGCTGGGCCAAGCAACACAGGCTGCATAGTTCAATAGGAGGTTCGCTGAGGTTCAACAGAGGCTGGATACATCACATAATGATCTTTACTGCAAGTTTGAAACTTTGAACGCTAGGTTGAAGTATATGGAGAGTAATCAAGCTTCTTCTTCTGTGAAGACTAATGGACAACTACCTAGTAAACATGTACAAAATCCTAAGGAATACACAGCTCAGTCGCTCACTCTCAGAAGTGCCAGACAACTACCTTCGTGGGACAGTACACCGACTTGCAGTGAGGACAGCGAGATTCAAGAGGGGGAGGGGAAACAAACCTAAAACACACCCCTTGCAGCCGAGCTCGACACCCCAAGTCGCCACACCCACATACGAGTTCAGCACCCTGATGCTGAATTCCCTGTAGTTGCACCTGTAAGTGACACTTTACCTGCAGATAAGCCTAATGCCCTTTTCTCAACCCGTTTGAAGAAGGATCAGTTAGCCAAGCTTAGAGAGCTCTTTGACAGTTTAGATGGGGGGAGTTAATTTGAAAATGTCGTTGCTGGACGTGTTCGCTCTCATTCCCTAGTATAAAAAATTCCTAAAAGACGCTATCAAGGGGAAATTTAAAGGCGTTGAAGGCATGCTGCTTGAGTCTCACCAATGCAACGTTGTAGTTGAAGCAAAAAATTGTGCTTGAAAATTTAGAAGACCCAGTGACATTCACGCTCCCATGTTCTCTTGGCCATATAACCTTCAAAATTGGACTTTGTGATTTGGAAGCTTCGATCAGCTTAATGCCCCTGAGTGTGGCCAAGAGCCTAGGCCTGAATGACTATAAGGCATGCAAGCTCTCTCTGATACTTGCTGAGCATACCAGGCGCTCTCCTCACGACCTCCTGGAAAATTTGCCAATCAGGATTGGTAATGTAGAGGTTCAAACGGACTTCATAGTGATACCGATGGATGAGGAACCACAAGACCCTATGTTATAGGGCATACCATTTTTGGCATCCATTGGGGCTGTGATAGATGTTAAATGCAGGACCATCGAGTTGAACCTGAGTGATGATGAAAAAATGGAATTCGACCTAAATTATGGGATTCAATTAAGCCCACAATTAAGATTCAATGGTTCACAATCAGTGATAAGGTTGGTATGATAGAGGAACGGGACCACAAGGGAACTCTGGTTTCCCTTGAAACACCCCCCCCCCCCTCTAAAGTAGAACGGGTGAAGAGTCAAGCTTAGAGACTTAAAACAAGCTCACTTGGGAGGAAATCACATGCATATCCTTGTACATATCCTTCAAACCACTTTAAATCTATTTTTAATTTTTTCGTTTTTTTTTTGGGTTTTTAGATGTTGATAGTAGTTGTGTGTTTGAGTGAGTTGTTGATGCATAAGGGACATATCTTAGAGAACTATCTAATGATCACTCTGTACAACTACATACTCGCTCAGGCACATTGCAACTTTTTCTGTCTTCTGTTTAAATTTTTGGTTCAACATGCATCATTAGCTCAACCCATGTCTCTTCTAGTCGATTATTTATGGTTGAGTGTTTGATTAACCCTACACTAAGCATGCGTATGTCTGACATTTTCTTGTTTTTAGACATTGTTTCGAAACATGTTTTTGGTCAGAATTGGCAAAGGAACAGTCACCAGATTTTCGGTTGGGCCAGAAATTTAAAGGGTATTGAGTCTGTTGGGTGAGTTTGAGGAACATATCCATTTGAGCTTCTACAAAGGGAGGCGAGTTCAGCCCAGATACACCATACTCTCCATCCCCACTATAAAAATCCATTGTATCCTTTTCTTTTATGTTTGCATCTGTTTAGCTTGACCTATGGTTTGTGGACAATCTCTCTCTTAGCTAGAAAAATTGAATTTAAGGCTGAATGATTAAACGACAGGAAGCCACAAACAAACCTGGGGTGTGCGTAAACCCGTACACCTTTGCATCTCTTTGGCAAGATGAAGCAAACCGGGACTGTGTGTAAACCCATACCTTCTCATATTTTTGAATATCCATTTTCCTACATAATAATTCGGTATGGTGAAGCAGTTGGGACTGTGCGTAAACCCGTACTTTCTCAAGCATGTGTAATATGCCCCGTTGTCTCTCATACAGTTGGTGAAGCAGCTGGGAAGAGGTGTAAACCCATCACCTTTCACGCTTGTGTATGCCAACTAATATTGAGCTGTTGAGCCAAATTGAACAAGTGCAGATAGTGGAATCAAAATTAGAGAGAGAACCACCATAGTTTAAAGGAAAGGTGTAGTTAAGCTCAGGGAAGTCGAATGATAAGTTCCCTGATTTATAGTCCCTTTTGAGACCTGCACACTATAGAAATAAGAAATCAGGTGCCAAGTGTTATTACAATTAGATTATGGTTGTTCCAAAGGGATAAAGGCTAACTTGTGGATTTTTGTAAACGCCTTGGTGAGTTGTTTGTTAAAGACTATAGAGATTCCTTGTGTCTGCACCTCTCTTCCTTCTTAATTCATTGCACTTGCTTGAGGTCAAGCATGGTCTAAGTTTAAGGGAGTTGATATCTTCGTATTTTGACCACTTTGACAGAATATTTTAGGTAGATTTGCATCCTCATTCATAGCATTTTATGCACTTTAGAGTCTCTTAGGAGCATTTTTGCATACATCATGCATTTGGAGATACTTAGGTGCAAAAGAGCTGGTTTTGGAGCATTTTGAGGTGAAATTGGCTTAAAGACTTCAAGTATGAGCTTAACGCGTAGTGCCTGAACTGAAGACCTTGAAAGCTGAAGTTGCATTTGGAGCATTCTGACATAAAATTGGCCCAAGGACTGCAAAGTTGAGTTTAAGGCTCAATGTCCCGAACAGATGCCTGGAAAGCTGGAACATACCCCTGATTCGCAACATACAAGCGACTGAGGGCCGAAGGGTGCAGCTCGCTCTCACCAAGACAACAGGCGAGTGCAGTCTGTGCCCGACTCGCCGGCGAGTGAACCCTAAAGTCCAGCTCGTTGGCCGGATCCAGCTTGCATGCTTAAAATCCAGTACATCACTAAATCAGCACCAATATTTTCTTTTTTCTGTTTACTAATCCTTGTTAGATGCTGACTCGGATTAGGGCTTCTTTATGTTTCGGGGTTCTATAAATACCCCTTATGCAAAAACCGCAAAACCATCTTCTAGACCTTGACAACTTTGAAACTTTTAGCATTATTCAATCTTTTAATTCAGCAAAGTGTTTTCTATGTTTTTCTCTTTGCCTCTGTTTTTCACTATTGTCGTAAATCCACTTTGTTATGCTGAGAATCTGAAGGAGTTAAGCCTATTTTCTTCTTCAGTTTTCCAAGCTTTTTCTATCCATGTCTCTTTCTGCAATTTCTGGGTTTATGTTCATTGCCATGAGTGAGTAGATCCCAAAGGATCTCATGAGGAAGAGGGTAGATCTAGGTTCACTTTTGGGTTTTTACCTTGTTTAGGCATTTTGATGTATAGATTCAGCTATCTGTTTGATCTTAGTGCTGGTTTCATCCTGATCACATGAGACTTCATCCGCTTGAACCCCAGATCTGAGTGGGTTGTCCGGTAATGTTGCTCAAAAATATAGATCCGAGTGGTGGTTTATGTAATGGCACAAGACTTCAAATCACGCAATTGGCTGACCATGTACTTGAGGCTTAAATACTAATGGGGACTACAATTGGCACAAAGGTTTTAATACCTAGGATGGTTATATCGCCCTCTGATGGAATAATACATTTCCAAATGAGAAGAAGACAGTTCCCAGTCATGGTTTCATTTGCAATGATAATCAACAAAAGCCAAGGCCAAACTCTTAGACATGTTGGACTCTATTTGCCTAAGCCGGTTTTTTCACATGGTCAGTTGTATGTCGTTATGTCTAGGGTTAGTTAGAAATCTGGTCTCAAGATTTTGGTTACTTATAGGAAAGGAAAACCTCAAAGTAGAACAACAAATGTTGTTTACAAAGAGGTTTTCCAAAATGTTGTGTAGATAGTTAATAATTATAATGTGTTTAAATTTTCAGTGTATGCTTCCTATTATTGTATGTTGTATTGCAGATGTAAAAACAAAAACATATGAAGTATTTTGTTATTCACAAAACCACATAGATAATATCATCGTAATTTCATTTTAACTATATCTTATATTTTCAGTGATTGTATGATGTAGAGATAGGGATGTCTAACCTCTATGTGTGCTTTATTTATGTTGTAGAATATATGAAATATGTCCTCAATCTTCATTTCTTCTGAAATTTGTAAGAATACACATCATTAAATTTGCAAGGTAATAACTCAACTTCCGAAAAGCATATCGTAGTTTACCCTTTTATCTAAATTCCCAAATAATATTTTCATACTTAATATTTAGCAATTCTATCATAGTAAGTGTACAAGTATAAATTACATAATCATTGTATTATTACCATAGTTAAAACTGTTTAAGTCATTTACTTATTCACAGGTAAGAAACAGAAGAGTTATACTTAACTTTGTTGTAAATGTGATGAGTTATACTCATACATATATGCCATCAGGATCATGGAAGAAGAGGTGGTCCACTTTTATTCCTCCTTCTTCCACTACTGCTCTTACAAACTCCATCTCCATTTCCTTTAGCTTCTTCTCCACTGCATCCATGCTTTCACACTGCAATTTTCAACACTAATATTACTACCACACAAATCTATAACATGAAAGATAACCACAATTTATGCTAAATTTCACATATATATAGCCAGAGACAACCAAGATCAGCTTTTAATTTTAAAGGTAGAAAGCTTTGTGGTGTTGAAGACCCTAAAGACAGTTAGGTATTTCGAATACATAAGCAGAGCACGCATGTAAAATGGAAGAAATAAACAAACAAAAGAAGAAAAGAAAAACATATGTACCTGGAAACAAATGTGATTATGTTTGGGATTGATCTCTGTTTTAATAAGAAGAGATTTCTCTAGTTCTTGGGATTGGAGAAGATGAATCCCGATTCCATATCCAATTCACCTACTCACGTAAGATATAATCAAATTATGAACCAGATGAGTAAATTAGAAGATGAGTAAACGCAGAAACAACATCATTTTTGTGCTAAAAGCTATATTTTCGGCAAGACTCAATCATGTAAACATATTTGTTTACTATTATATATATCCTATTGAATTTAATTACATGCATATGTTTTTACAATTTAGTCTCTACTGAGCTATGTTTGGAAATATTTTTCACTACGTTTTCAGTATGCATCATATACATTGTCTATACAAAATAATCTTAAAAACCTTTTAACAACAACTTATTTGATGTGTTCTGTAGTAAAAAATGTCTAAACTACACATAAATATGTCGATAAAATCTATAAGGTGTGACAAACATAAGACAATGAAAACATGATAGATCAGATGTGTTAACATAATAATAGTCTTCACATACAATTTACGCAACCTAATACTCATATATAAGGTAACAGTTTCGTATAAGTTTTGTTAAGTCTCTTTATCTTCATAAATTCATTATATTCTTTGTAACTTTTACTAAATAGTTAAAATGCTAGAGAAAGGGTGGTGAAGCCAATAACAAGTATAAATGATAGAACTGGTCAGTACCTTGCTAATTCTCGACCCTGAGTCAGCCTTAGGCCCATGTTCACTGCCTCTACTGTACTTATCATCATCCTTGCGAGGAGCATAGCCAACACCATTTCTTCCGGACGGCGAGGTGCTGGAACCAGATGAGTAATTAGCATGAAATAATTTTAAGAATTCAAAAGGATGTAAAATGTATGACGTACCAAGCGCCATCGAAATTAAAATACTCAGGTCTGTGAATCAGAAGAAATCCTAAAACGTTATGGTAAAATCTTATGGATTGTTCAACGGATCTACAAAGTATAGAGACATGTAATGAATGAAGTATCGATGGATTAAGGAAGACTCGATTTATAAAATTAGAGAAGGGCTGATAAGGTTCATTTACCACTGCTTACCGATATCGTCAGATGTCATGAGCAGAGTAGAAGAGCTTGAAATCGATATGGTTTACGAAGATGAGCGAATAAATATTGAGTGTTGCTTATCTGCTGATTAGGGTTTCACCCGAGAGGAAACTCTATTTCGGCGAAGAAGAAATGTCGATTCAGCTGAATCGACAATAGTGGAGTAGATCAGTTATAGACCAAGTTAATTACACTGGACCAGCTGATATTTTGATTGTTTTATGGGCTAATGTTATAGATTAACAAGTTATGAGCCATTAATATTTCATATTGATTTGAAATATTTCTTAATTTAGGTCATCATTTCAACATATTTTTATTTAATTAAAAAACAAATTCTGTACAAAAAATTTTATAATCATTTGAGTTTTAATATAACCTCCAAATATACTAGATTTTAAAATATAGACATCAAATTCATGAAATATATATTATAATTAATCAATAAAATATTTGTAAAATATTTGTGTGTTTATTTTAGATATATATATATATATATATATATATATGTTTGTATGCTTAATCTATTTTATACATGAGTGTATTTATTTTACGCAAATTGAGTCATGAATATAATTTTATGACATCAATAGTGACCAATATATATATAATTATTAATATGAGAAAATGAAAACTCAATGAATGTCTAAAACCCCGCTCTTTTCTATATTTCTCAAATTCTTGTTTTCTTTCTTTTCTTTGTCTTTATCTACTTCACAAAATGAATATAGTATTTTGGTGATTAAATATCCCACCCAATGCCATCAAAAATAGCATGTTTTGGAGTTCTTAAATATTATGGCATAACTCACAATCTAAGATTTATTTGTTGCATTTTCCAAAAAAATCTGTATATTTAATTTCCATGAAACATTTTTCTCCATGAATCCTCTATTGGTATCGATAAATATTGTGCTCACTTTTGTGTTAATGCGATTTTTGTTTTGTAACTAGAGAGGAAGAGTTTTATGAAGAAACACCAATGACACTTTCAAAGTTATGGCAATTAATTCTCCAAACTTATCGGTTAGCTAACCGGCTTAATATACTGCCAATTCACCACCACTTGGTACACATAACCAAACATATCACTAGAATTTTGTGAATATGAAGATATTGCTGGAACATGATGAAGCTGACAACCGACCCTTTGACTTAGACATCTTTCTCGACGATGTTGGAGGAATTTTAGTCCGCATAAGATTCTTTTCTTTTGTCAATAAGAATTATATTATAAAGAGGATGAATCCTCTAAAGTTACAAGGGGTTTGTAGTCACAAGTTTATCCATTAAAATTACAAGTGAGAAAATCAGATTTGTGATTCAGCCATAAGGGGATAACATGAATAGCAAAAGATCTAAACAAACTTTGAAGTCATGAAAAATCGTTGAGGTATGTAGCAAAGGCAGGAGCTGACACCATCTTCAAAACATCAGAACAGTTTGTTCCTAGCTCCATCTCCAAAACGTCTAGAGAAAGGAGACACTGCATTTCCCATAAGACCACTTTAACTTCATAATGAAAAACTGATAAACTTTTGGGGGTACTCATGGCACCCTAAAAGCACCCTTTAGTGAGTCTGTGAAACAGTACCAACCAAGACCAAAATGCAAGTCCAAAGCGCGCCATGCTCCATCTACAAGACAACGATAAACTAGTAAAGCCTGAATTACCCACTAGGGGTTGGGAAATTTGTGTCCAAGAAGACGATGAAAGCACAAGTCTAACTTGATGCACAGTTCCAAATTTCTTGTTTGTTGGGAACCATTATGTAACCTCTTTTTCATCATGTTTGATAATCTCCTTGGGAGCTGTATCAATGTTTGAAAATAGTCTTTCATTTCTAACTTTCCAAATATGTCATAAAATTCAGGACAACACCAAATTATCAGCCCCATCCAAAATTGCCAAAATAGATAATCAATGTTAGACCAAACTGAGGGCCAGAAAAATTATTCGCTGCTAATAGAATATTCAATATTGAAATAAGGTATGATAAATTGACTCTCCATCCGCATCACATCTACTACAAACCGGATCACATTGAATTACTCTACTCCTTAAGTTATCTTTCACCCCCACACATCCTCAACTTACTTGCCAAATAAAATTCTTAATCTTTGTTGGAAGTTTCAGCTTCCAAGCATAAGCTTGGAGAATCTCAAAATTCAAGCCAGAAGATCTAACATCTGCAAGTGTACAACTTTCTTCCATCCTATATCTAGATTTAACTGAATACCGACTTGATTTGGAGAAATATCATCCCCAGTAATCAGATTTCCTCACTCGTGGAGTATTGATCCCTAAGACTAACTTGACGTCCTCCAAAACTAAAAATTCTCTCAATAGAGTTTCCCGCTATGTATTCAAAATTGGGTCAATAAACTGATCAACCATTAGATCCAGAAAGAGCCAAGACTCAATCCCCCAATCTAGTCTTGGAATAACGTCTGAAATACATGGGTCTCTCCAAACAGATGATGAATTGCCATCCCCAATTTGTCAAATAATTCCTTTGATTACCAAAGATCTCGCATAAATAACACTTCTCCACTCATAAGAGGGTGAATATACTCGGATCAAATCCATAGGACTATTATTCTTAATATAACAACCTTTTAGAACACTATAAAAAGAATATGGAATGTCTACTATTCGCCATAATGTTTTTGCTAAGAAAGCGGTGTTAAATTCCTCTAAAACTTTAAATCCAAGTTTCCCTTCTAAATTTGGCTTACAAAGTTTCTTTCATTTCAACCAATGAATCCCTTTGAGGTCTCTGAATTACTCTACTTGAGGTTTGCAATATCGGAGTTTAATTTTAGAATTAATTTTTTTGGAAGCCAAAAAGCAGGACAATACATAGGTAGGTAATGCAACAAGAACTGACTTAATAAGAACTTCCTTACCTCTCTTCGGCAATAATTTAGATGACTATCTATTAATCCCCTCCATTAATTTCTCTTTAAAAAAAGAAATTTTTTTGTCTTGGCTCTCCCTAAACTTTCTGAGAGTCCCAAATATGTTCCCATACCTCCCAGTTTATGAATACTCAATATTTGATGAGTTTTAATCTTAACTATGTCGTGAATCGAATGCCCAAACTGAATTGACAATTTTTTAAAATTAATTTGTTTACTAAAAATCTTCTCATAATCACTTAAAATCGTTATAATAGCATGGACTTCCTCATTATTCGCCTTTAAAAAAAAACTATCATCTGCAAATAACAAATGAGAAACTCTTGAACTTGCTCTACCTATAGAAATCCCGAATATCTTGTTTCCAAAATATGTCTTTCTTAATATAGAAACCAAAACCTCAGTACACATAATAAATAGGTGAGGAATAAAGGATTCTCTTGCCTAGTCCTCCCTTTGGGGTAATTTTACTCTTGGGTGAACCATTAATCAGAACTGAATATTCCACGGATGAATTAATCCACTGATCATGGAAGCCAAAACGTTGAAGTAGTTTTTCGATAAAAACCTATTCAACTGTATCATAAACCTTACTCATGTATCAAGACCTTCTTTGTCTTGTTTGTACTCGATCGATAAAGCTCATTAGTTTCATGCTCTTCATCATGGTTCTCTTGGGTTCTCCCTCGGCGGCTGTTAACAAAGTTGGAAATTCCTTTACATGGACGCCGGATGAGGATAACTGTAACGATTCTCTAGTCTTTGAATACGGTAGCAACAATGTTGCTCAAGTCTCTGGGTTTATGGAATATAAGCTCTGCAACTCTTCTTCTCCTAAATCAGTCAACAACACAGGAAACGATAGCGTTACCCTCACGAAACCAGGGCTCACCAAACCAGAAGTTGATTATTTCATCGGGTGGGCTTAAGCTTTGAGCTGTAGACAGCCCTAGAAGGTGGTTTTGCAGTTTCAGACCACATCTCTCTTAAAATTCTCTTGTTACACTGTTGCGTTTAGGATTTGTCCTTTTGTAGTTAAGTTTAGAACGTTCTTCCCAAAAACATTATTTGCTTTGATTATCACAAGAATGTCCTAATATATTAAATGAGTCACTGTGCGTTTGCAACCGAACAGAGACGAACATGTCCGCTTTGTTTTTGTTCTAACTATTAGCAGATACTAATACAGTAATAAGTAATAACAGACAGAGATGAAATTCTTTTACCATCTTCGTCATTCTCATCACTTAGTTTCAATTAAAGCACGCTTTACAAAAGGATTGTTAAAGAGTATAATAGCTTAGTAATTTGTGAGAAAACCCTCTAAGCTTGGACTTACTCTATTTTATGAAGCAAATTGATGCATCATGACATTGTTTCCAGTTTTTCCCACAACCTGAAATCTCTTCTGATGATTGGATCAGCTGAAAATCCTTCTGCGTAATCCGCAATTGCGATTAATAGGCTCCTCAGTTTCTCCCCATTGTCCTATACACATCACAAATAATTTGTTACTTCTCAATCTTTCCGTTTTTTTTCCACCTAGATGTTCTGGTAGATGTAATACTGTGAGCCTTTTTGAATGGACTAATTATCGTCATACAAACCTCCGGTTTCTTAAATGTAAGGTCGTTTGTGTCAAACGGTACTATGTAATCTGGAAGATCAGACCGTAAAAGTGCCTGCCATTAACAAAGTTCATCATCCCTACCTTGTGAAACTCAACAGCTGAAATGAATGAAAGTAGAAATAAATAAATAAAAAGGAATTTACCAATTTCTTGCTTAGGATGGCTTGATCCGCGCTAGCTATTAGGGTCTAAAGACGAGGAAGAGAGCAAAATTAGGCCTTGCATATCACAGACGCACTAGCTTGCCTATGCAAAATCAGTTCACTCACCTCTTTTATTCGTCCTTCCTTGATCTCATCAACAGACTGCAACAGATTCTCCACTGTACCTGGTGATGTAGTAAGAATGATTAACAGAGAACATGCACATATCAATGAAACTGAAGCGCATATATGTATGAGTTAATGAATTACCAAATCTAGTTATCAGTTCCACCGCATGCACATTCCCAATTCCATCAACCCCTACACATAACCCCTATTTAGCCAAATTCACAAAGGCAGGCATAAAAATTATATATTCCCAAAAAAAAAACAATTTCGAATCAGTAGGTGGGCGAGACCTGGAATATTATCAGACTTGTCTCCAGCAAGGGCGATGATATCAACAAACTGTGCTGGTTCCAAATGATTAAACTTTTTAGCGAAATCTTCTATTCCAAAAGAAGCCATCCTGGCCATAAGAAGCGATTGAATTCACTCAGTGAAAAAAGTATACAAGATATACATAGCAACCATAAAACTAACGGAAGGAAATTCTCAGCTAAATCTATCCTAGTTACATACGTAAACCTGTCTGAATCTCGCAAGTTTTGTAATGAGATAACGATTCATCAAACAGAATTTCTTACTCTGATCCGCGTTGTGTTAGTCGAAGAAGACGAAGCGAGGGAGACAGAATCTTAAAGAAGTCTTTGTCCGGAGAGACAACTCTGACCTGTAAGGGGGAAAACAAACTAATGTCAGTACGCTTCTAGGAAAAAGGAAAATTTTGAACAAGTCTTGAGCATTAAAGAACACTTCTCGAATAGATGATTAAATGAGTAATTTGAAACCGGCAGTATGATTTATATGTATGATTTACCTCTATAACCTTTATAGACATGGCCTTGATGGAGGCCTTGAGATATTGAAGTCCTTGTACTATGGTAACAGGTGTGGGAGGACGATTACTTGATAGGCAGGGTAGAGAGTATGACGAAAGTTCATGCCTGTAAAATAGAAGCACAGAACAAAGATAGGCTTGACAATGAAGAGATTTGCATAAAATTCATCATTTACACTCTGCACAAAAGAAGAGGAAAACCATGTCGAGATTAAGAGAGTAAAAACGCCTAAAATCCACAATTATTAGAAAAGAAGTGTTTTCATCACATAGAAGGATTGAGAGTAGATGATGTGCATATCTATGTCTACAGAATAGTGTTAAAAACAGACAGCAGCAGACTGACATTGAGCTCAACATGCCCCATTGGCAGCATAGAAATGCCCACACAGTAACATATATTAGAAGAAAATTTAGTGTACATCGTAATATTGAACCATCCGCAGAGGAGGTGACATAAGTTCTTATTCATATATAGAAATAAATTCTCTAGAAGCGCATATGACTGACCCTTATTTCTCTACAAGAAGTTTATAACCACCAAATATCTGCAAGCAAAATACCTAATATAAGACAAAACTAATAATTCCCTTTAATGTCACCCTGGCAAGTAAGCCATAATATTCAAAATAACTTCTCCTAGGCACACAGCAGAAAATTACTTCAAACTGCAAGTATACATTTATAGAAACAATGTACTGATGGCTTGTATAGGGATTTGAGAGCATACTGACTAAACTCGCATACGTCCATTGATTGAGCAAACTGTGGCAAACTTATAGTCTGATTACAGAAGAACTCACCATCATGGTCAAACACCACCTGCATGGACCCAGTAAATTAAGTCAGCAGGGACTATCCAACATTAAGCAGTCAGGAAATTTGAAAAAAAAATTTTACTATAAACTTTATTAAATTATCACAAAGATAAAGAAATGAGATCCTAAATGTAAAAAATATACAGCCACATCCGTTGGGAGAACTTTTAATACATCAATTACCTGCAAACAAGACCACAAAACAAATAGCGTAAGGTTTGGAATCCTAAAGTTAGAACAGGAAACAAGCCTTAAAAAACACAATTCTAAACAACAATGAACTCTTGATCAGCCATCTTAAATGCCGCCACAACTTTTATCAATTACTACACTTAGGTACAATATAAAGAACACATGATTCTCAAGCACAATATGAAAGATACCACTTACAAGAGAAAGAGATGAAAATATTGTTAACACCCAGTCCGCGTTTCCATCAGCGTGAGCCCGATGACCATGATTCAACCTTGCTACGCTTTGCCCAATCAAAATATCAGTAAGTGACACGGAATCCCGAAGGAATCATCACTCCAAGTTGTAAGGATAGTTTTTGGTCTTCAAAGAATTTGAGTAACCTCCACCTTAGGTATATCAAACCTAAGATTGTTGTTGTTTCAACTCGCCTTCAATTAAACAAGGTGGTGGAACCACGGAATGTTGACTCGAGTAGCCCCCACCTTTAGTATATTAAACCAAAGATTGTTGCTATTTCGACTTGCCCCTTCATACCAATGGCTAGGAATAGCCACACAAGTGTGATGAAAATCACTTGACAAACCAGTTTGATCTCTTGGATATAACACACCAAGAAAGATCGAAAAGTTCACAAAAAACAAAAAGATAATCACTCTCAAATTTATTGATAAAATGTTGGATCCTCACAAATGAGAATTACATGAGTTTATAAAGAAAAGAAATGACTCTCTAAATTCCTCTAAACTTATTGAATGTCTTAAATATAAAAAGTAAAAACTACTAAGTAAATGACAAGTAAATGTCACAATTTACTATGATTTGAATGAAAATGACTCTTGAACTTTTGGCCTCCAAAATATCTTTTAGTCTTTCAAATTCGTCACTATTCATGGACTTGATTTACGACTTCTCTTGGACTTGTAGAAGGCTCAAAGTGGTTTGACTTGGCAAGTATAAAATCCAATGAATTTCTTATGTTGTTCTTTGTCCAAAATACCTTGAATAAATTCACAAATGCTCACCTTGATTTGTTTAGCCCGTGATCTTGTAATTGGACCGACTGGAATCTCCAAAGCTTTCTCGTGATCTTCATTGCTTAGCTCCAAGTTCTTCTTAGCTTCCTTTCTGTTTTCCATGATCATATCAGTAAGTGTGAGAACTGATGAAAGAAATTACATTCTGCGTACACATGACCAGCATACCTAAAAGCTTATGGTAAGGCCTGTAGATAATGGATGTCCCATCAATAAGCATCACTCTACCATTTGAAGAAGCAGCACAACTTGCTGCTACTTCTTCTGACTTGAAAGGAAATTTTATCTACTCTTCCACTCCAGCATGTTCACTTTTGGAGAATTCAGAAACAGCTTCGTCCAAATTACAGGTGGAACTGCAAAAGTACTGATTACCACATATGTAGCCATGTCGGTATCAAAATTAGCAAGGAATTATAATTATACATTAAGATCAATTTTGAGTTTCACAGAACTCGGTTTTCGGATAGTACTGAGTTAAACAGAATCAAACAGCAAGGTCGCCAAAAATTTAGAGATATGCCCATCATGTTCCCAGAAGAAAAACTCAAATGTTTTCAGAAAATGTGAATACAACGTGAAGATAACATAGTAACCACTAAACCTTACACTAATCAGCACACTAATTCAAAAGTGTAGACAAATAAAAAGACCAAACAAACAGCTACAAGCACTTAGAGACTTGAACACAACAATAGGAGATCATCTCACCTTCACAGAGCGTCCAAGGTAAGGAGAGATAACAGAACAGTTTCTATTAGACAAATTTCCAAACCTCCGGGGAAAACAGAGATTCATCCATAGCAAACGGGAGTGATGATACAGATGCAACGTCATGAGGCCACTGAAAAGACTGTCATGAAACCTGAGCTGAAACACATTCACCATGAACAAAAGTACTACTGCTAGAATGAAAGTAAAATCGAAGAAGAATATAAAGAAGCGGGAATCCGAAAGCAAGGATTATGAAGGAACATTCCAAAAGTGGAAAAGGGTTTAACAAAGAAGAAGAGAAGAGATTTGACCGCTTGCTGCGTCTCCGTGTCTTCCTCGAACAAAATCTTCTGCCTCTCAAATTTCTTTTGCTGTTCCATCCAAATCGTAAGAAAATGGGCCTAATAATAATGGGCCTTGAGAGCCCAATAGAAAGGCCTAAAGTGATTTTCTCCTTTCTGTTACTTATTATTATAACAAAAACTCTTAAACAGCGAGACTTTGGAAACGAGAGAAACCCTAGAAACCGATCAGAGAGATGACGCAGAAGAGCAATCAGTTCAAGGGTCAACAGAAGAAGAAGACTGTTGCTCCAAATCGCCATGGGAAATCCATTCAAACTCGCAAAGGTTATCACTTTTTTCAATTTGGGCTTTGATCATGAACTCCCTCGCTATTTTAATTTTATCAGATTCTAACTTATCATCTTCCTTCATGTTACAGGAAGGAGAAACGTGAAACCATCAAAGACGACAA
Organism: Lepidium sativum; assembly: GCA_023374145.1. Lineage (NCBI taxonomy): Eukaryota > Viridiplantae > Streptophyta > Magnoliopsida > Brassicales > Brassicaceae > Lepidium > Lepidium sativum. The sequence continues at coordinate 58,968 of JAKUCM010002340.1, read as the reverse complement.
AAGAGATGGATACAGATAGGGTAATTTCGCTATTCTTCGTCAAATCGATTGAATTTATAAGTGAAAATTTTGGTTGGGTATTAATTGTGTTGTGAATGGAGCAGGAGCTTACAAAATTCATAAACCATTGCAATGAAGTGAAAGCAACTAACGCAGCTTGTAGAGAAGGTGGTCAACTTAATATCATCAAAGCCGAATCTCATGCTGAGCCATCTAAAAAATCCGCCAAGTAGAGATAGAAATCAACAAATGTGTGAGATTTTTTATTTTGTTTTTCAATGTCTTTCAACTTTTCTACTTCTCACAATCCAATCAGTTTTGTTCTCAGATCATTTATCAATGCTTACTATTGTTCTCAATTTTGGCCACATACACTAATTAATTTGAGATTGATTTCCATACAACTGCTTAAGCAGATATGTTAACTTTGGCGGATCTTGCTGATATATCTTCCATGATATTTCCTATGCTTAAGAAGTATACTACCATTCCTAATTAGTTCCATATCGTAAATGATGCAGTTGCAGAAACATTGGTATTGCAGGGATAGAAACAATGTTAAAATGTCACAATAGAGATCACTCGAGATTTGCAAATGGCAAAAGTTTCAAAAAGGGAAGCCCGGGTAGAACGGTTATCGGGTATTTAGGAATTTATAAAACAAAGCTAAAAATAACCGAATCAAGTAATTATTCGGGTTGGGTCGGAATTCGGGTAATTTGGATACGGAAATTGTGTTCTGACCCAACCCGAATTAGAAGGTCAAAACCTGTAAAACACCATTTGGTTAATATGAAATCGTTTTGGCCAATGTAATAGACCACAATTTGATGTGTGTAAGTACAGTTCTTACTCAATGTTCCAAGTTAAAGATAAAATAAAAAAATAAAAATTTCAAAGTGAAAGAAAAATACCGAGAGTAGCTGCAGCGGGAAATACATTAAGTGGACCTCTTTGTAAGCATATAAGCACATGCATCAACTCATATGTCTGGTAATTCCGAAAGAATAGCTGCAGCAGGAAAAAAGTATTTATAAGCATATGTACTGAATGAGATAATAGAAAACAGATACAAAAGCATAATTGATTACCTAATGAGTCATGGAACTCCAATTCATCAAGCATTTGAGTCAAATTTGCAATCTTTTCACCATTTATATTGTTCCTTAGCCAATGCTGCAAACAAAGCAAAACTTCAATCATATTTGGAGCTAAGCAACTTCTGTAAGAGTTAAGAACTCTTTCACTTGTGCTGAATGCGGACTCAGAAGCAACTGAAGACACTTGAATGGCAAGAACATCCCTACCAAGCTCGGATAAGATAGGGAATTTGACAGTGTTACGCTTCCACCATGCTAGCACGTCGTAATCCATACCTAAGACATTCTTCTTACGTGGCACAGTTTTCTCCATTAGGTATATGTCCAACTCACTACTAGCTTCCTCATTAGCAGTTTCATTTTCCATCTCTTCATAAAGAGTGTCTCTCTCATACCCATCATCATCACACAAGTCAAATAGTGTTTCCGAAGTTACTTGTTCAGAATCCCCTGCCACTTTTGGATCCACCGTGAGAGGAGCTGCTCAGCTTAGACACATACTCTTCATACAAATTCTTCATTGCAACCTTAATCGATGACCTAAGATGCCTACTCTCCTCACTATCTCTATTATAAAGTTTGTCAAAGCAAATAGATGCAAATTGCATCTTATTCCTTGGATCAAAGACACTAGCAATGATCACCAATGGATTCATGTTGAGAAGTCCATCCCAATATTTCTCAAACTTAGCTCTCATAGCTAATGCTTGTGTCCGGAGGAGCTCATCTTGGTGGAAACTTAATGCAATGAGATGATGCTCTATGATGACTATCTCATTGTAGCAAAGCGAAGATATGACTCTCTTAAATGTTGATAATGCTAAAGTGCAATTAAAAACAGCCTAAGAAACTTTACCAACCTCTGAATTTCATCCCAGCTATCACAAGTTGGAGGTCCGATTCTTTCTTCTCCATCCTCTTCTATCTCTTTGAAATATGAGTTGTAAATTTTGTCTTCTTCAAACAACTTCTTAAATGCACCTCATGTTAGCATAAGGTAAGTTGAATTTCACCTTGTAATGCAATCAAGTGTGACACTTCCTCTACTAACCTTTCGTGACTCAACACACTTTTGAAAGGATTCCAACCTTGGTGTTGATGATCTCACATACTTGACTGCATTCCTAATGGCAACTACACTTGTACTAGTCGATGCTAGACCATCTCTCACAATCAGGTTGAGAATATGAGCACAACACCGAATATGTAGATATGTACTTTTTCTCACTAATGACTGAGGACGCTTCAGCTTCAAAGTCTCTTTCAACAACCTTAATGCCTTATAATTTGTTGTGGCATTGTCAACTGTGACTGTGAACACACTCCCAATTTCCCAATCCTCTATACATTGACTTAGCTGCTCTGCAATAGTTTCTCCTTTATGGTTTGTGATAGGTTTGAAACTTATGATTCTTTTCTGCAATACCCAATTTGCATCAATCCAATGACTTGTCACCACCATATAACTCCAGGAGGTTGTAGGAGTTGTCCATATATCTGTGGTGAGAGATACTTTCTTCCTGTCGCAGCTAAACACTTTCTTTAACATTGTTTTCTCTTGCTGGTACATGTAGAAGATGTTTGTCGTGGATGTCTTCCTATAGTGAACCGTGTACATTGGGAGTATATTGAAGCAGAATCTCCTAATCCTCTCTGATTCCATAAACGAAAATGGCAGCATATTCAAAACAATTAACTCATTTACTGACCTTCTAAACATTTCTTTATTGTACTTCATTCTTGTGACTACACCAGTACTATCTTGGCGTCTAACATTTTTTGATTCGTACCTAGCAAAACATGTACACGTAACAATCTTGTGGAAGTACCGGATCGCAAGGTTCCTAATTTGTGTGCACTTACTCTGAGACGGGTTATAATCGTTAGGGCCTGCAATCATCTTCCATAGGTAATCTAACTCCCCTCGATCGAAGTTACTGTCACGTACATCTGAAGGCGATAACTCAAAAAGCTTCGCATATTGTGTTGTTGAGAATGAATAATTGATGCCACCAATCACAAAAGTTAAAGATACGAACCCATCAATTCTCCATCGCCGCTCCTCATTAGCGGAGTATGTCCGCAATTCGACAAAGGCGAGAAACTGTATAGTTTCCGATTTGTAAGTAGAACGTGGACTAGAGAACGAATTGTGTTACCCCGTTGTGTCGCACAATATGATCCACGTCCTTTGCGATTCGAAGTTGTACCATAGTTTCTCGGTGAAGGTATCACGTACCCACTACTTTCATTTTTTTGAAATGTTTAAGCACTTCCTTGGAGCTCACGGTGTGCGACGTCTGCTCGAAGACTGACACATAACCTTGATCATCCCTCTCACTCGAGGATCTCACATCCTCGGCTGAATCATAGTTCACCCCTTCCTTATTGCTTTTCCTTGGCTTTTTGTAGTCACTCTCCTCTAGGAATCCGAGTCAGATTTGGCCTCGAGAACTTCGATGGGAGACCCCTCCACCATTGAGTGTGTTTGTCTTCTCTGTGAAGACCCTTCTCTTGACTTCCGCATGTTTGGGTATAAAGGGCTCCATTACTTTTGTGAATGGTGGGCTAGACCTGGTGTCGCGATTGGGTATGGAAGAAGGAGCTCGAGTTGATCTTAACTCGAGTGAGACTCGAGTTGGGTAGTGGGGCGTGTGGGGCGCGTGGTTGCGTGTGGCGAGCATGGCATGTGGCGAGCGTGGCGCGTGGCATGTGGCGAGCTTGACTCGAGCGGTGAACTCGAGCTGGACTCGAGCTAGACTCAAGTGGTCGATCGGGAAAGAGAGAAGGAGCTTGATACAGTTGCTCGAGCTTGGATTCGAGTGGTGGGCTCGAGCTTGGACTCGAGTGTGGATGCGCACGGGAGAGAGCGAGGGAGCTCGATCATGGGATAGAGATAGAGGGAGCTCGAGCACGATGGGCGTGCGTGTGGTCGAATGGGCGTGGACTAAGCTGAGGCGGTCGAATGGTCGAATGAGTTTTCTTTTAAGAAAAGTGAAGAGTAAGAGACAAAGTCTCGTGGGAGACAAGGGTTGTCTCTTCTTCAATCAAACTTTCTCTTTTTTTTTTTCTTTTTTTCTTTTTAAAAAAAAAATTGTTAAGAGTAGAGTGAAAGTCTGGTGGGTTCTCCTGACTGACTCGACTAGGCTACTCCACAGTGAGGGTCAGACTTTAGCCACCAGTTTCCAATCCATAGCAGAAGTTGATCAGCTTTTCATTGTTCACTAAGAAATTTAAACTAATAGCAGCAATAAATAAAAAAGAATGAAAATATTTACAAGGATACCGTGGGATTGCCTCCCAAGCGCGCTTGTTTATAGTCATTGAGCTTGACATTCACAACCCATCATAGTTGCGATGGTTCATCGAGGAGAACCGAAGTTTCCTCGGGTTTACTTTCGTCAAATAAGTACAACTTAACTCTCTCTGGCCCATTTCACTGTGAAATTTTTCACCATCCTTGCTTATCAGAGTGAGGACTCCATATGGCAAGATTTTCATGACTCGAAAACGGACCAGACCATCTCGATTTTCAGTTTCTCAGGAAAGAAATTAAGCCTCGAGTATAACAGTAACACTTGGTCACCTGGTGTCATATTCTTGGGTGCTATATTTTTGTCGTGGAAGGCTCTAGTCATTTCCTTGTACACTTTCGAGCTCTCGTATGCTTCAAGTCTATCATCCTCCAACTCATGTAGGTTTAGAAGCGTTTTCTCTTGGGCAGTCCGGAGATCAAAATTTATGAACCTTGTAGCCCACAATGCCTTGTACTCTATCTCCATAGGCAGATGACATGCTTTTCCATATAGAAGCTGGAATTGAGTTCTTCCAATAGGAGTCTTGAAAGCTGTTGTGTAAGCCCACAATGCGTCGTCCAATTTCACTGTCCAATCACGTTTTGAAACCCCAACAACTCGAGCTAAAATTGCCTTGATCAGTTTGTTTGAAACCTTCACTTGACCACTGGTTTGTTGATGATAAGGCGTAGCTACCTTATGCTTGACTCCATTCTTCCTCAGCAGATTCTCAAACACTTTATTGATGAAGTGGGATCCTCCATCATTGATCCCAACATGTGGTACTCTATATCTGGGGAAAATGATGTTCTTGAACAGCTTGATGACGTCGGATTTGCTACAGATTCTACCCATTTCGAGACGTAGTCCACTTCAACGACAATGTAGCGATTTCCATGGGATGTTGGGTTAAATGGCCAAGTCGATTCCCCAGCAGTCAAAGATCTCAACTTCTAGAATTGGGTTATGTGGCATCTCGTTCCGTCTGTTGATACTACCCATTCTTTGACACAGATCATATTTAGAGATGAAGTTCTGAGTATCCCTTAACATAGTCAGCCACCATAACTCGGATTGTAAAATCTTCTGAACAGTTTTGAATGTGGCAAAATGCCCTCCGTAAGCAGACCCATGATAATGCTCCAAAACACCCTGAACCTCTTCTTCTGCAGTACACCTTCTAAATAAACCATTTGTTCCTTTCTTGTATCAGTAGAGTTCATCCCAGAAGTAGTGCTTGACATCTCTGAAAAACTTCTTTCTCTAATAGGAATCCAAACAGTTATGCACTTCACCAACGACAGGGTAATTGACCAAATCTGCATACCAAGGTAGAGTGGATCAAACTAGCTTTTTGCTGATTTGAGAACAATTTTATTCTGCTCCTAGAATCATGAGTTGCTCCTCTGGCATCGAGTCATCAATAGAGGTCGAGTCCTCAATCATCATACACGACAAGTGATTTGCCACTTCATTCTTTACTCGAGGTTTGTCTATAATCTCCAAGTCAAAATTTTGCAGCAGCAATATCCATCTCAGTAATCTGTGCTTAGCGTCTTTCTTCTTCATAAGATAATTCAGTGTTGTGTGGTCTATGTGAATAATAACCTTGGATCCTACCAGACACGATTTAAATTTTTCAAACGCAAAAACTACAGCAAGAAGTCCCTTTTTTATGGTGGCATACTTGATTTGGGCGTTGTCTAGAGTCCTGCTGGCATAGTGTATCACGTTCAGCTTCTTTTCTTTTCTCTGACCCATGACTGCTCCAACAGCAGAATTGCTTGTATCGCACATGATCTCGAATTGAAGATCCCAATCTGGAGCTTGGACTATTGGAGCAGATATCAACGCCTCTTTGATCTTAAGAAACACTTCGAGACACTCAGGGTTGAAACTAAACTCGACATCTTTGTATAGTAGGCTCGCCAGGGGCCTTGCAATTTTGGAGAACTCCTTGATGAATCTTCTATAAAACCAAGCGTGACCCAGAAAACTTCGAATATCCTTCACTGTCTTAGGGGGTTGCAGCTGAGACATGACCTCAATTTTTGCTTTGTCAACCTCAATACCCCTCTTAGATATCTTGTACCCCAACAATATCCCTTCATAAACCATGAAGTGGCAATTTTTCCGGTTGAGCACAAGGTTGGTCTCCACGCACTTGCTAAGCACTCTACACAATTTTGACAAACAAGGGGAGTAAGAAGAGCCATATACATAGAAATCGTCCATGAATACCTTGACTACATCCTCAATCAAATCCGAAAAAATAGAAGCCATATAGCGTTGAAATGTAGCAGGAGCATTGCACAACCCAAACGACATGTGTTTGTAAGCAAAAGTGTCATAATGGCAGGTAAAAGTAGTTTTTCCTGATCATCCGGGTGTATAGAGATCTGAAAGAATCTGCTATACCCGTCAAGGAAACAATAATACTTTGTACCAAACAACCTTTCAACCATTTGATCAATAAATGGCAAAGAGAAATAATACTTTATACTGGATAAATTCAGCCTCTTATAGTCTATACACATCCTATGTCTTGTTATGGTTCTAGTGGATATTAGTTCATCTTTATCATTCTTAACCACAATGATACCCCCTTTCTTAGGAACACAATGCACAGGCGAAACTAACGTGTTGTCTGAGATTAGATATCCAACATCAGCGTCTAGCAACTTAAGTATCTCTTTTTAACCACTTCTTTAAGGTCCGGGTTCAATCTCCTCTGGGGCTCTACATTAGAATGAGATTCATCTTCTAAGTGTATCATATGCATGCAAAAACTTGGAGAAATTCCTCTAATATATTTAAGTGTGTATCCTATGGACTTTCTAAAATGTTTAAGCTCATTTAATAGCATGTTCCATTCAGCATCACTCAAGCTATTATTGACAATTACAGGGTAAGTGGAATTAGAGCCCAGAAAAGCATACCTTAGCCTTTTAGGAAGTGGTTTCAGTTCCACTTTGGGTGCCTTGACCTCAGACCAGTCTTCAGTGATGCCATGCATAGTGCATTCAAGTACTTGCAGCTCGAGTCTCAAACTCGAGTCAGGCTCAGATACACTCGATTTTAGTGTCACTGCTTTACCCTCTGAGCTCGCATAGTCCAATTCCTCAACTACCACTGAACTCGTGTCTGGCCTATGAGAATCTAGCAGTTTCGCATAGCATTCAACTTCCAAACTCAAGTACCCCTCAGTGGCTGGCTTGGTCAAAGCAACTTGCAGTTGATCTTCTGCTGCCAACTCTTCTAACAGCTCATCAGCAAGAGTGTCCATTTCGTGAACTGAAAACACATGACCCTCGATCGTTCACTTTTTAATCGCATCATTTATGTTGAATTTCATTTTAAGATCTAGGCCCACATTCAGCTTGATCACCCCATTCCTAATGTCAATTAAAGCGCCTGCTGTGGCCAAGAAAGGTCTTCGAAATAATAGAGGGTCCTTAGTTCTTCTTCCATCTCCAAGACAACAAAATATGTTGGTATCTCAACTCCTCCCACCTTCACATGAACGTCTTCCAGGATGTCGTGAGGGATTCTCACTAACCTATCTCCCAGAATTAACAAGATTTTGCAGGATTTGTAATCAACAAAACCTAATCTTTTTGCAACTGAAAGCAGCATGAGGCTGATTGAAGCACCTAGATCGCATAGACACTTGCTGAATGATAAGGGTCCAAACGAGCATGTGATAGTAAAAGTTCCAGGATCACCAAGATTTTTTGGCACAACTTTCCTTTGGATTATAACGCAAATCTCATGTGTCAGTACGACCATACACTCGATTTCTTGAGTTCTCTCCTTGACTACGTTCTTTAGGAATTTCTGGTATGGAGGCATTAGCATAAAAGCGTCCAAAATAGAAAATCTTCACCTCAGTCTCTTTCATCTGCTTATCAAAGAGAGCTTTGTACTTTTCAGTAAGTTCCTTCTTGAACCATTAAGGAAAAGGTAATTGCGGTTTGTATGGTGGAAGAACAAATGGTTTATTCTTTTCTGGGATTCTTGTAGGTGAATGAGCATGTGGAGTGCTAGTTTTGGGTTCAACTTGGTCTGTTGTGTCGAGCTTATCTTTAGGTGTGGGTATTTTAGCAGATTGTGGCTTGAAAATAACTCCAGGTCGAGTCTCTGTCTCGAGTGGCTAGGTTGCAGTGGAAATTTTTGTATGATCCTTGATGAGAAAATCCTCCCCCTCATGAACCTTACTGGCCTCTGTATCCTTTGGACTCTCTGCTCGAATCAACAACTCGCGTCCACTTCTCAGAGTGACGGCATTGGCGTGATATTCTTTTGGGATGGGAACTGATTTCCTTGGAAGTTTCCTAGTTGTCTTCACAATAGAAGACGATGCTTGATGACTCTCTACATACTTAATTCTTGTGTTCAGTTTCTCAAACTTGCATGTGAGATCATTGTGAGAAGCGTCAATCTTAAAGTACACCTCTTCAAACTTTTGCGTGACTTCGGCTGCATATGCTTTATGTACCTTCAGGATCTCTTGGAGTGGGTGGGGCGTATGCTTCATACCCAGGTGGTATGTTTGCAGATGGCTGGTAACTCTTGTTATATTGCTGCTTAGGGGCAAATGCATTGGACTGGGTGTGTAGGGGTTTGGGTGGATATATCTGGTCTTGGGGATTTGCCACATTATTGCTTATGTATGACAGGTTTGGATGTTCCTTGTAGTTGTTGTACTGCTTGTAACCATCTCCCTGATTCTGCAAATAACTGATCTCCTCAACATGATCATCCTCCTCGTCAGGTATATGTTCGTCTTGAGTCATGAAGTGGACATGTTTATGTTGTACTTGTAGCAACCTGTCGATTTTGTCTAATTTTACGTTTAGGGTCTTGCGCTTCGTCCTACTGATTGTGCATGTGTCCATTGTACTTGGCACCGTCCTATCATAGTCTTAGTTATATTGCCCATTTGTTTGTGCCATATTGTTCACTAGCTGCTAACCTTCAGTGACTCAGTAGAGATTGTTGAGCAGAGTCTCAGTAGGGTATCCGTGATGTGGGCACTAGAGTGATAATTCTTGTACCTCTCCCAGGCTTCTGCGAATGTTTCAGAATTTTGCTGGGTCAAGGTAGAGATGGTGTTTTTCAACTTTGCAGTTCGAGAGTTGGAAAAGAATTTGGCAAGAAAGGCATATTTGCAAGCATCCCATGAAGTGACAGAGCCTTGCGATAGGTGCTTCTCCCATACGTGGGCTTTGTCTCCGAGAGAAAACGGGCACAACCTCAGTTTGAATGCATCCTCACTGACTCCATTGAACCTTTGCAGTCCACAGAGCCGCTTGAATTCGTCCAAGTGATCAAGCGGATCTTCAGAAGGTAGGTGACGCAGGATCCCGAAGGAATGGTCACTCCAAGTTGTAAGGATAGTCCTTGGTCTTCAAAGAATTTGAGTAACCCCCACCTTAGGTATATCAAACCTGAGATTGTTGTTGTTCCAACTCGCATTCAATTAAGCAAGGTGGTGGAACCATGGAATGTTGACTCGAGTAGCCCCCACCTTTAGTATATTAAATCAAAGATTGTTGCTATTTCGACTCGCCCCTTCACGCCAATGGTTAGGAATGGCCACACAAGTGTGATGGAAATCACTTGATAAACCAGTTTGATCATTTGGATATTACACACCAAGAAAGATCGAAAACTTCACAAAGAACAAAAAGAGAATTACTCTCAAATTTATTGATAGAAAGTTGGATCCTCACAAATGAGAATTACATGAGTTTATAAAGAAGAGAAATGACTCTCTAGATTCCTTTCTGTTTTCCATGATCATATCATCCACTTCCTCTTGAAAAGGATTTGACCTCAAATCAGGTTCATCTGCATCAAAAGGAATCAAGTCAGAAATGTTAAAGCTATAACTGATTTTGTACTCACTTGGCAAGTCTATCTTGTAGGCTTTTTCATTGATCTTTTCTAAGACTCGAAATGGCCCAATGGCCCTTGGCATTAGCTTAGAATTCCTTTGAGCTGGAAATCGTTCCTTCCTCATGTGAACCCAAACTATGTCTCCGGGTGTAAAGCTCTTCTCACGCCTTCCTTTGTTGGCTTGCTTTTGATATTGCTTAGTCTTTTGCTCAATGTTAAGCCTCGTTTTTCATGAAGCTTCTTGACCATCTCAGCTTTCTTTTTCCCGTCTAAGTTCACAAGCTCATTGAAAGGTAAAGGTGATAAATCCAATGGAGTTAAGGGATTAAAACCATACACAATCTGAAAAGGGGAAAAGTTAGTAGCCGAGTGGATGAAATGATTATAAGCAAACTCAACATAAGGCAAGCAATCTTCCCAAGTTCTGATATTCTTTTTAATTATAGCACACAACAAAGTGGATAAAGTCCTATTGACTACTTCAGTTTGTCCATCAGTTTGTGGATGACAAGTAGTAGAAAACAATAACTTTGTCCCTAACTTAGCCCACAAAGTTTTCCAAAAATAACTAAGAAACTTAGCGTCTCGATCTGAAACAATCGTCCTAGGTTTTCCACAAAGTTTTCCACAAAGTTTGCCATGTAAATGCACAACTTCCTTAAAAAAACAAATCAGCAACAAATGTAACATCATTAGATTTGTGACAAGGAATTAAATGTGCCATCTTAGAAAATCGGTCTACTACCACAAAGATAGAATTCATACCTCGCTTAGTTCTAGGCAACCCAAGGACAAAGTCCATTAAGATATCAGTCCATGGTTCACTCGGAATAGGCAATGGGAGATACATACATTGAGGTTGGACTTTAGACTTAGCTTGCTTACAAGTAACACACCTTGCACAAATTCGTTCCATATCTCTTTTCATATGCGACCAATGGAAATGTTCTTTTAGAACAGCCATGGTCTTGAAGACGCCAAAATGTCCCATAAGGCCTCCTCCATGTGATTCCCTAACCAAAAGATCTCTCAAAGAACAATTAGGAATGCACAATTTATTTTCATAGAATAGAAAACCCTCATGAAGATAGAACTTTCCATACGCATGCTTCACACAATTCCTAAACACTTCTTGAAAGTCAAGGTCAGTTTCATATAACTCTTTAATGTGCTCAAAACCAAGAACCTTAGCATCAAGAGTAGATATTAGTGCATATCTTCTTGATAACGCATCAGCCACAACGTTTTCTTTTCCTTGCTTATATCGTATGACATAAGGAAACGTTTCTATAAACTCCATCCAATGAGCATGTCATTTATTTAGTTTTTGTTGACCCTTCAAGTGTTTCAAATACTCATGATCCGTATGAATCACAAACTCCTTTGGCCAAAGATAGTGCTGCCATGTTTGCAAAGCTCTAACCAAAGCATACAACTCCTTGTCATAAGTTGGATAGTTTAGAGTTGCTCCTCCAAGCTTCTCACTAAAGTAAGCGATTGGCTTCTTCTCTTGCATAAGCACAGCTCCAATGCCTACACCTGATGCATCACACTTAAGCTCAAATGTTTTAAGAAAGTTAGGCAAAGATAAAAGTGGTGCATTGGTGAGTTTCTCCTTAAGTTGTTGAAACGCATTCTCTTGAGCTTCTCCCCATTTGAATCCAACATCTTTCTTGATCACTTCAATAAGTGGGGCAGCAATAGTGCTAAAATCACGAACAAACCGTCTATAGAATCCAGCAAGGCCATGAAAACTTCGAACTTCTCCTACGGTTTTAGGACTTGGCCATTCTCGGATTGCTTTCACTTTCTCTTCGTCTACTTGAATGCCTTGTTCACTTACAACAAAGCCTAGAAACACAAGGTTATCCGAACAAAAGGTACACTTTTTCAAGTTAGCATATATCTTTTCTTTTCTTAGTACACCTAAAACCGATTTCAAATGCTCATTGTGCTCTCAAACTTTTGCTAAAAACCAGAATATCATCAAAGTAGACAACTACAAACAAACCAATAAAATGTCTCAAAACATGGTTCATTAACCTCATGAACGTGCTGGGTGCATTAGTTAATCCAAAAGGCATGACTAACCACTCATAAAGACCATGTTTTGTTTTAAAAGCTGTTTTCCATTCATCACCCTCTTTCATTCGAATTTGGTGATACCCACTCTTAAGATCAATTTTAGAAAAGACACAAGAACCATGCAGCTCATCTAACATATCATCTAAGTGAGGAATTGAGTGTATATACTTTACCGTTATATTATTGATGGATCTACAATCAACACACATGCACCAAGTTCCATCCTTCTAAAGAACTAGTAAAACGGGCACGGCACATGGACTCATGCTCTCACGGATATATCCTTTCTCCATCAGCTCATTCACTTGCCTTTGCAACTCCTTTATCTCTTCCAGACTAGTTCTATAAGTTGGACGGTTTGGAATGGATGATCCGGGTACAAAGTCTATTTGATGCTCAATCCCTCGGATGGGAGGTAAACCACTAGGGTTCTCATCCGGAAATACATCTTCAAAATCCTGCAACAAAGAATAAACACCACTAGGCAAAGCGGGGTCAAGGTTAGTAGAACTCATAAAGATCTCTTTGTACATAAGTACAAATATAGGCTGATGTGAAACCAAAGCTCTCTTTATCTCACTTGACCTCACAAAGAAATTTTGGTGTTTTCTCTTTTTTCTCTCTTTGTGTGTTTCACTCTTTAGCTCACTATTTTTGTGTTTCTCTCTCAATCTCACTCTCTTTTTGGTGTTTTGTGTTTGAGTCACTCATAGTTCTCTCCTCACGTTGGTTTAGAAGCAAATAATCTTGGTAGATCTCATTAGGAGTCATAGGAACAAGCGTAACCGTTTTCCCCTTATAACCAAATGAATGCTTGTTGGTGAAACCATCATGAACAACTTTCCGATCAAACTGCCACGGTCTCCCAAGAAGAATATGCCCAACCTCCATTGGCACAATATCACAAATCACTTCGTCCTTATACTTCCCAATGCTAAATGGAACCACAACTTGCTTTGACACTTTGAGTTCTCCAAACTCACTTAACCATTGAAGCTTATACGGCTTAGAATGTTTTTGAGTAGTCAATCCCAGTTTCTCCACAAGTGTAGTACTCGCCACATTCGTACAGCTCCCTCAATCAATTATAAGACTACACACCTTATCAAGAACAAGACATCGTGTGGAATAGATTCTCACGCTGCACGTTCTCCTCTAGTTTACCTTGCACACTCAAAGACTTAGCTATCAAAAGATCACCTTTGGTTGCAGGTAACTCCAGCTCATCTTGAGATGACATAGAATCTGAAACCACTTCTTCCTCGGTTTCGTACTCTCCAATGACTCTAAGTATTATGGCCCTCTTGTTTGAGCATTCATTTGCATAATGTCCCATACCATGACACTTAAAACATTGCACATCACGATTTCTTGTAGAAGAGGGTTCAGCTTTACCTTTGACCTCTTGTCGGCTAGTATTCGGCTTGGATTCAAACTTTGGCTTTGGAACACTTTTGTCTTCGCGTGAGTAGCTAGGACGTTGAGTACTAGAAATCATGCCATAAGTTTGACGTGTGCTACCCTTCCTCTTGAGTTGCTGCTCCACCAAGATAGCCTTATGCAACATATCTTCCAATTCCACATAGTGTTGCATCTCTACTCGGTCTTGGATCTCAAGATTTAAACCACTAAGAAATCTGGCCATGGTAGCCTCACGATCTTCGTCTATATCGGCTCTCATCATAAGTATTTCCATCTCTTGAAAATATTCCTCCACAGTTCGGTTGCCTTGCACCAATCTCAAGTTTTTGATGTAACTCTCGGTGATAGTGACTAGGAACGAACCGTCGTCTCATCAAGGTTTTCATGTCTTACCAAGTCTCAATGGGTCTTTCTCTATTTCTTCTCCTGCTTGTCACCACTTGATCCCACCAATTAATAGCATAATCATAAAATTTAGTGGCTGCAACTTGTACCTTGTTGAGCTCAGAATAGTTTAAACAATCAAAAACAAGTTCAATCTTTTTCTCCCATTCGAGATAGGCACCTGGATCGTTCTTTCCTTGAAATTATGGAATTTTCAGCTTAAGTCCCCCTAAATTATCTTCAGCCCGACCTCTTTCTTCCATAGCTCATCTAGGTCACCTTCGACTCGAGGTAGATGAGTGTCCATCTCGACCATAGTAGTCAACACCGCCTCTTTGTACTCCCGCCGGTGGTGGATCTCCTTGTACGTTAGGCAGCCGAGGTTGTTGCCTAAGTGCTATCTCATTTTGAACTTGATCCAAATGTTCATTGACGGCTTCCATCTCAACTCTCAACAAACGGGTCATCTCTCCCATCAAAGCTTGAATTTGGAGATTTGGAATTCCTTGTATTTTTCTCGCCCTCCGGATTGTCGTTATTGTCGTTCGACATACTTAGAACTTGTAAAAAAGATTTGTTAATAGAAAAATGTCTCACAATCTCTCAAGTGTTTGACACACAAATGTTTCCCTCAAATTATTGGCTTTTCTCTCAAATGTTCTCACAATCTTACGTCTTTTTCCTCTCTTTTTGAATCTCAAAATATTCTTATAAAACTAATCAAACACTCTTTGATTTGTTTTCCCCAAGGGTCAATGACCTAACAAGTATCACACAACTCAAAGTATTAGATAGATCTTGGTACACAAACAAACAACGTACAAGATTTTTTTTATTTTTTATAAATAATAGAAGATGAAGATTTTTTTTTTCCTTTTTTTCTTGTTTTTTTTCTCTTTTTTTTCTTTTTTTCTTGCTTTTTTTTTGTTTTATTTCTTTAATTAATTAAGAAAAAAATATGAAAACATAAAAGTTGGAAAGATAGAAAATGAAAAGATAAAAGATGAAAAGATAGAAGATGAAGAAATAGAAGATGAAAATATAGAAGTTGGAAAGGTAGAAGATGAAAAGATAGAAGATGACTAGATAGAAAATGAAAAGATTAACTAACTTGGAAGTGTGCTTTGATACCAAATGACGCGGAATCCCGAAGGAATCGTCACTCCAAGTTGTAAGGATAGTCCTTGGTC
Source organism: Lepidium sativum (assembly GCA_023374145.1). Lineage (NCBI taxonomy): Eukaryota > Viridiplantae > Streptophyta > Magnoliopsida > Brassicales > Brassicaceae > Lepidium > Lepidium sativum. Next base: position 43,590 of record JAKUCM010002340.1, on the reverse strand, counting down.
TTCAAAGAATTTGAGTAACCCCCACCTTAGGTATGTCAAACGTAAGATTGTTGTTGTTTCAACTCGCTTTCAATTAAGCAAGGTGGTGGAACCACAAAATGTTAACTCGAGTAGCCCCCACCTTTAGTATATTAAACCAAAGATTGTTGCTATTTCGACTTGCCCCTTCACACCAATGGTTAGGAATGGCCACACAAGTGTGATGGAAATCACTTGATAAACCAGTTTGATCCCTTGGATATGACACACCAAGAAAGATCGAAAAGTTCACAAATAACAAAAATAGAATCACTCTCAAATTTATTGATAAAAAGTTGGATCCTCACAAATGAGAATTACATGAGTTTATAAAGAAGGTAAATGACTCTCTAGATTCCTCTGAACTTATTGAATGTCTTAAAATATAAAGAGTAAAGACTACTAAGTAAATGACAAGTAAATGTCACAAATTACTATGACTTGAATGAGAAGGACTCTTGAACTTTTGGCCTCCAAAATATCTTTTAGTCTTCCAAATTTGTCACTATTCATGGGCTGAACTTTAAGACTTGATTTAGGACTTCTCTTGGACTTGTAGAAGGCTCTAAGTGGTTTGACTTGGCAAGTATAAAGTCCAATGGATTCCTTATGTTGTTCTTTGTCCAAAAGGCCTTGAATAAATCCACAAATGCTCACATTGATTTGTTTAGCTCGTGATCTTGTAATTGGACCGACTGGAATCTCCAAACCTTTTTTGTGATCTTCATTGCTTAGCTCCAAGTTCTCCTTAGCTTCCTTTCTATTTTCCATGATTATATCAGTAGGCCATGAAACTACCTGTTTTGGATCATAGAGATGAGACTGCTCTTGATCTCGAAATTGTTGTTCGTTATAGCTGGAGAAACAATCTCAGGTCTCTGGGTGTGAGTGCTTGGTGCATCTCCAGCTCCGATTATTTGCGATCACCTCTATTGAGGCTGGTTCACAGGAGGAACGTGTGTGTTTGACTCTGTGTTTGCGTTCATTCTCACTCGCTTTGTAAGTGTACTGTAGACTTTGTTTCTTTGCGCTCTTAACTCGCGTGGTAGTTGGTTAATGTTGTCAAGAGGCTTGAGAAGAATTGTTATTTCCTTGTGAACGTATTTGCATAAATTGAATGAAGTCAAACTGAGCAGTAGAATCAAGCTGACGTACTAAAGGTTGAAATCACCTGGAACAGAACACAAAACACAGTACCACAAGTGAGTAAGTAATGAAAAGTAACAAAAAAAATTGAGCATAAAAAGTTAACAATCCTAATTGTAACTAGCAGAAACCTATTTGGCAACGACGCCAATTTGATAACAGAATTTTTACTCTATTGTCAAATCCTATTATACTGAGATGTCGATGTAGTATAATAGGTGTCAATCCAATTGGGAATGTAATTATCAATCAGTATGCAGTCAATTGTTCCAATCTAAGCCAATCAGGGTGAATACGTTTTTGACAATCTAATCTAAGTAAACACAAGTTTAACCGAGCAATAAAATAAACGGAGTAAACTACACTAATCAAATCAAGTCGAAACAATTCAATAAGAAACTAAGCAGTAGATAGAACAAGTGCAATATAATGAGAAGACAGATCCTGAGGAGCAGGTATCACGGATCAGCGTATAGCTTAAATCAATTGGGGGCCTGACAACACTAAACAGAGCGGATCTCTAGGCAGCAAGACACAAGCATTGAATCCACTCTTGTGGCAAATAAACTAAGTTATTAATCGACCCTATCACCATAGGCGTTTGGAAACTTAAACGGCACAAAGATACAACTCGCTTAGCGCCGATTCACACCGTAGAAATTCGATCTCTCGAGCTAAGAGTGTGAATCTTTGAGGTTGGTTCGGTCAGACGTTTTACCAAACACCTATCGGGTGCTAAAACGTCTCAGAACAAGTTTTGACTGATCAAAATAAAACAAGTGATGAAAGCACCTAATCAGATGAAATCTAATATTTCTAACCCTCGGGACACCCAGAAGACTTAAGGTCCACGCCAACCTTACCCATCCTCAAGAACCCTAGGTAAACTACTCAGAATTCTTTGCATAAACGTTCACAGTAAAAATTGCAGTAGATGGCATTACTAACAAACTTAAAGTAGTATGATGAACAAGATAAAAGGGATACGAAGATTGCATTCAAAACGAAATTCAAAAGCTTAAAGTTGCTTGCGTCTAGCGATTACAAAGAAAACAGTTGCAGTTAAAGACTCGTAAAATAATGTAGATCCATTCGTTCTTACAGCCTCTAAAAATATAAACTACATCTGGTGAAATCTTTGGCTAATTCGGCCCATCAAAAAGATCCCAGACCGCAGTGGGTTTCAGCGTCAATCTGGCCAAAATATTTGAAATGCCTACTTTGTTACTCGACCACCAGCTTGAGTGTGTGCAGACTCAAGCACCTGCTTCTTTGACTCGATCTCCGTCAGAGTGGAAACGGACTCGAGCACTGCCTGGAATGGGAGCAGACTCGAGCTCCGCCTTGAGTGGGAGCAGACTCGAGCTCCGCCTGGAGTGAGAGCAGACTCGAGCTCCGCCTGGAGTGAGAGCAGACTCGAGCTCCGCCTGGAGTGGGAGCAGACTCGAGCTCCGCCTGGAGTGGGAGCAAACTCGAGCTCCGCCTGGAGTGGTAGCATATGTCACACGCTACTCGAGTGGAATTTCACTTCAACCAGCTCCCGACATCGTTCAGCATGTGTTTGTCCCAAATGCTCCAAATTATGCTCCCAAAGTACATTGTATCACTCCTTATGCATGTGTATGCAAGATACAAATTGTGTATTATGAGCACATTGGACTCTAATGTGATGATAATTGTGTGAATTAAATGCATATCAAGTTAAGTAATACGTCTAACATATGCTAAAATGCAGACCTATCACGCTCCAGTTAGAGATGAGCAGCTGGGTCCTGTATTTGATGGTAGAAGCTGGTACGCTCAAAGATCACCAACATGAGATATAGAAACCAATTGAAAAAAAGGTTGAGAGGGGTATGTACCTCCATTGAACCATATCACAAGAGGAGTAGAGGCATTAGCGTTAATGGCTTCCACAAAATAATAATACAAAAATCGATCGGCTTTTTCGTTTACAGGTACATAACCACCATACTGTTTAAAGTTAACGAAAGGTTGTCCAGGAAATTTTTGGATTAGATCATTCTCCTTTAGCTTTTGTTGACTAACACGGTTTGTTATGGTTTGGAGCGAACGTAGTCTATTACAATGGAACAGTGATGCAAGATATAAGAATAGGAAAACATAAACGGTGGACACCGACCAAATTTGTTTTTTCCCCATTCTCAATCTTTGAATTCTTTGGAAAAGTAGGAGAAGAATTTAAAAAAATGGAGAGATGACAAGTTTTTAAAATGAATAGCTGCATATATAAGTATATTTTTGACTTTTCCACAACTATATTTAACCATATAATAATTAATGCATTTTTTTACAACGGTTTTAACATTATTACATAGATGACCCATTATGATATTTTGTTTCTGCCAGCAAGCACATCAATGGAGTTCATCACACAGTGTGCAAACCTCGGCTGGATAAAAATAAGTTTGTCTTGTACGTAGTCATACCAAGAATTACATGTTAGCTGGTGTGCCAATTCTACACATAACCCTAACTATTACAATTTGATATTTACCATGACTAGAATAAATTAGTATACTCTACTTTAAAGAAGAAGGTACATTATTCTACAAGTAAGAATTGATACATTGTTAAACTTCTACAAATTAATAATTTTGAGTCTATAATTGTTTATTAGTGTATGAAGTTAGTAATTTCTAGATACTATTTATGTTGTGTTATAAAAAATCATGAATTCATTTGTTTAGTTCTCAATAATAATGTTTTGTTTATATAAGATTTTGTGCATTTAGTCCATAATTCCCTCAAATGTCGGCTGTTTTTTCTAAGATCGGTGGTTAAGCGACTTGAACTAGCACCTTTACCTAAAAGATTTACAGCTAGACCAAAACCACTTGATTCTCAATACTAATGTTCTGTGAATGTTTATGTTTAGTAGCAACCTTTAGAACAAAATAGTTACTAGTTCTGGTCCCTTCCTCAAAATAAGAGTATAACGATCGACCACATTGTCTTGTCCGACCAGATTATCAATATGATATCCTTTCCTTACATATATTTTGTAAATAAAAATTTATAACAAACCAAAAATCTAATTTAACATAGGCTGGTTTATGACATGCATTTACACTTTCTTAATTCATTTTTCTAACTGATCATTTGGAAAATATGTTCGAACTTATATGAATATTAGAATTCATAAGTATCATTACTCTTTAGCTATGCAGTACGAGAAAACAATGCATAGAATACAGAGAATTTAATCATAAATGTCATGAAAGGTAGTAATATCATCAAATATGCTCTGAAGTATCTTCTCCCACATGGCTTACTTCTGTAGAAAAAAACGCATTTGCCTTTCAGTAAAAGGGCGTTGAGTAATAGATGACTCTGGTCATAGGTTGACCGTGGGAAACAGGGAAAAAGGACAGGTGACATGAGAAACTTATAGAGAAACGAAAAGAGAAGAAAATGAGGTTTGACAAGAGAAGAAAGTGAGGTTGACAGAAAGAAGAAAATCGAAATCTCCAAAGTACAGTCTCTAACCCAAAAGTGATGAAATCGTGGATTGCGTAACAAGATTTGGGTAAATATTATTTTCAAAGAAGGTTAAAATGTTAAATGGACGAAGGAGAGAGAAAGAGATGAAAAGTCATAGAAGAAGTTAGCGATGAAGAACTACTCTTATGGAACGTGTTGCGTTCATTGTCAATGATATTACAACTGCAAGTGAACAATACGACTTCGATTTCGAAATTGGCACTAAGATTTGTCTAGTTCTTTCCGTATTTGAGAATGTTTTTAGAAAATTGGAATTGTACTCGTTCGATATACCATAATTAGATTGACATATGTGTAAGTGCGCATACCTTTAATAAACTTACCACTTGTCACTAAAGTAAAAGTCACTTGCCTTTAGTAGACATTTTTGATGGTTTCATTTGAAATGATAGCATTTTTCTTAATTTTCTCAAGAAAATATTCAACTCATTATATTATCATTATATATTATGCATCATGAAATCATTTTAATAAATATATGAATTATTTGATTATATGGGTCGATAATTTAAGAAAGACACATGTCACTTATTATTATGAGTAATTTGATATATAAATATATGTTTTCTTAACTATTATGGTAATATTTTTAATAGAATTTTATATATTGTTGATAAATAAATATCACAATACGATAAAAAAAAATTTAAATAAACATGAATTATAGAGAAAAATTGTATTTCATAAGCAAATATATTTTTAAAGGAAATTTCCAAAACTAACAAAACATCATCTTAAAATTTGCATAGTAACAAAAGAAAAAAATAAGATCATTATTTACTGATAATTGTCATTTTACCCATATACCACATTGCTAAAAATATTATAATCATGTTATTATTTTTGTTATACGTTTATTTTAGATATCGTTGGAAATAATAAGAACCCCCTTTTATTCATCCTCATTCTCCTCCGTTATTTATATATATCGAATTTGATATACATACAAACAAAATATTATACTGCTAACTATTATATTATACATACAAACAAAACTTTATATTGTTAAGTTCGAATGACAAAATGGAAAAATAAAAATCAGATTGCAAATTATCCATTTGTTATTGTCATTTTTATATTTATATTTATCTTTTGTCATTTCACCAATTCACATTATATTTAAAGCATAATTTTCTTATGATTATATAGTATACATTATCATTTTACCCATAAGTTTCAAGCGAACATATGTTAAAATTAAGTTTTAGTAAGAAAAAATATTAAAAATAAGATAATAGTAATATGTATATCAAATGTTTACTTTCTGAACACTAATATTCATATAATTATGCAAAATTATATAATATAGCTAAATTATATAATAAAAATGTATGATATTTTATATTCAATATTTACGGGACATTTGATATTACATATCAATTAATAAATCTAATTATTTCCATCAAGCCGTGATACTAAAAAGAATGTTACGGATAAAGTTGGTAAATAGAGTAAGAGCACGAATAGGTTGATCAGTAGGCACAGAATGACCTGCACCTCTCACAGTTGCAAACGTAAAGTTCCCTTTGTAAGTCTCTACGAACCCTCCTAAGACTTCTCCAACAAACCATAGATTCCATGCATTCTCCACCGTTAGATTCATAAACTTCAGCGAGGTGATTGTAGATGTCACCGGAACTATCTGTAAGATTTTAAGACATTATGCGGAATAGATAGAGAATTATAGAGTAAAAGATTTCATTCTTATTGCTTGATTAAATGTATATCGGATTACAAGAGCATATATAGGCGACAAGTGAAAGAGGAGAGGTGAGAACCCTAGCCGCCCATGTGACCGTTGGAGAGGAAAGAGACTTTGGCAATCCCAAGACTTGTCACTGTCATCCTTGGGTCGTACGCTCCCTTGGACTTGCGGCATGTCGCTTTCATCCTCGGGTTGCTTGTTCCCTCGGTTTGTTAGTGGGACCCTAACTAAGTCTCATAAACGGCTCCCTAAGTCCCAGCACATCGCATTTCATTTTTGAGAAAAGGTTGACTTTTTGGTGGGCGCGTTGACCCGAACATTTCAGCTTCCTGCGGTAAGGTGTTCCTCGGACCAAAACTTTCCCGCGGTACGTTCTGCGATGTCCCGCGGTCCGAGGTTCATTCGGATACATTTCCTTCCTGCGGTACGTACTCTGCTGTACCGCGGTACGGTTTTCCTCGGTCTTTGACTTACCCACGGTTCATCCTGATCCTTCCCGCAGATCGTGCCTGAGCTTCTTGTGGTACGTACCAAGTCTTCCCGAGGTACGTACTCAACCTTCCCGCGGTACGTCCTGAGTCCGAGCGTTGACTTTCCTGGTCCGCGCGTTGACCACATTCCGCGGTGCATGAAATCCTTCCCGCGGTGCGTGCTTCACGTTGTGATGGTCTGATGGTCCCGGTAAGGTGTCCCGACATCCGTTCACAGCCCGATACTCTTTTTACGTGACCCGATACTCATTCTTGACCCAATTTATATTTTGATGGCCTTGATAGGTCTTGATCAATACTCCCCCTCAAGTTTAAATTTCTACTATGTAAAAATTCAAACTTGGAAAACCCACAATCTGCACCTCATTAAAAACCTTAGTGAGAAAACCACTTGGGATAAAACTCTAATAAGGGAAAAAGAGTATGCGAATTATGGGTAAGGGGACCATTGATCAAGGATGTGTTGGATCTGTGAGTCCAAGTTTTGGGTATATGTGATCACATACCTTGAGACTCACGGCTTTGGTGAAGATATCCGCCAATTGATCTTCACTCCATGTGAAACACGGTAGGGTAACTCCTTCAAGAATCTTTTCCATTACTTTATGACAATCTATCTCAATGTGCTTTGTCCTCTCATGAAACACCGAATCGGAGGCTATATGAATTGCGGCTTGATTATCACAATGGATTATGATTGGGTTCGGATGTTCGATACCAAGATCTTTGAGGAGAGCTTTCAGCCATGTTACTTCAATGGTGAGTTTCTTCATGGCTCTATACTCGGCTTCCGCGCTTGAACATGAGACTACCTTTTGCTTCTTGGTTTTCCATGTAACCATATTTCCACCGATGAATGTGCAAGATCCGGTTGTTGATCTTCTATCATTGCGATCCCCGGTCCAATCCGCATCACAATACCCAACAATCTCGGTGTTGTGATTTTTTCCCATCCATATGCCTTGGCCCGGATGTTTCTTGAGATACCGGAGAATGCGTTTCACCATTGACCAATGATATTTAGTCGGATTTTGGAGGTATTGGCTCACTTGATTCACATCAAAGCATAGATCCGGACGAGTAATTGTTAAGTAGATTAGCTTGCCTACAAGCCGCCGGTATTGAGTTGCATCTTCAAGTGGTTCCTCATCTTGCTCCCCCTTTCGCGCAACCTTGTACCCATCTTCAAGAGGTGTATTGGCAGCCTTGCATCCTAATTTTCCTGTCTCATTCAAAAGATCAAGTGTATACTTTCTTTGGGACATGAATAAGCCATCCAATGATCGGCATATTTCAATACCTAGGAAGTATTTGAGTTCTCCAAGATCTTTTATATCAAAAACAGATTTAAGATGATGTTTGATAGAGGAGATACCTTCTTTGTCGTCTCCGGAGATGATTAAATCATCTACATACACTAGTATGATCACGATACCTTGGGGGTTGTGAAGAGTAAACAAAGTGTGATCCGCCTCGGATCTTTTGAATCCCCGGTGTATGAGAGTTGTACTTAACTTGTGGTACCATGCTCTTGGGGATTGTTTGAGGCCATAAATCACCTTGCGAAGTCTTAGCACATTTCCAGGTGGTGGATGCATATACACTTCCTCCTCGAGCTCTCCTTGGAGGAATGCGTTTTTTACATCCATTTGCCAAAGCTCCCAAGAGAGATTGGTAGCCACAGAAAGTACAACCCGAACGGTATGAAGCTTTGCCACCGGTGCGAAGGTGTCATTATAGTCTTCACCATAAGTTTGACTAAAGCCCCGAGCCACTAGGCGAGCTTTGTACCTCTCAATATCCCCATTGTTTTTGTACTTTATGGTAAAGATCCATCTAGAGCTTACCGCTTTCTTTCCCGGTGGTAACTTTGATTCATACCAAGTGTTGTTCTGTTGCATAGCATTGGTCTCATCTTCAACAGCATCACTCCAAACTTTTATCTTCTTGGCTTCATCATATGTTTTTGGTATTTGTTCTAGCTCAATCTTGCTGCCAAACGTCCAATGATCCATTTATAGAAGGTTGAGGGAACACACCGCTTGAATAGGATGAGCCACAGAGTAGTTGTAGAAGTCGGCCCGAGTGTTGATCCAGTTTGAGGGGTCCTTCCTAATCTTTGTGCTTCGGCGAAGAGTTGGTTGTTGAGCTCCTTCTCCCACTAAGTCCTCCATTCGGGAAAATTCTTCCATTTCATCATCTTGTTCGTGATCACTTTTTTCATGTGTATCTACATGTGTTTCTGGTGAAGGTTGTGTCATTGTAGGACTATGATGCTCCTCGGGAGCATTCTCCCCCTCAGATTGGCCTGGATCTTCACACGCTTTCTCCTTTGGTATGTCATGACCGAGATGTTCAAGGAGGTGTCTTAGGCTTGCGGCTCTGTCCGCAGAAGAGTTGGGAAGGTCTTTCAAGCTTTCCCAATTAATTTCTTGAAAATATCCTTGTTCCTCAAGAAACTTGACATCTCGGGAAAAAAAATGTCTGATTTGTTGTTGGATTATAACACTTATAACCCTTTTACATTGATGAATATCCAAGGAAGATGCACTTTGTGCTTTTGGCATCTAGCTTGCTCCTTTGTTCTCCTGGGATCAAAACAAAGAACAAGCACCCAAATACTTTTAAATGCTCAAGAAACGGTTTAGTCCCATTTAATACCTCAAATGGAGAAGCGTCTTGGAGGATTCTTGTTGGAATCCTAATGATGATGTAGCAAGCAGCTAGTACAGCATCCCCCCCCCCCCCCCCCCCCCCCCCAAAATCTCTTTGGTACTTTCATGTAGAACATCATCGATCTTGCCACTTCCATAAGGTGATGATTTTTGCGTTCCGCCACTCCATTTTGTTGAGGGGTATACGGGCAACTTGTTTGATGGGCAATACCGAATTTATTTAGGTGCTCTTTGAATTTTGAACTTCTGTACTCTCCACCATTATCCGATCGAAACACCTTGATTTTGGCATTAAAATGACTAGTTACATAATTTTGAAAATTTATAAACGCATCAAAAACTCGATCTTTAGTGGGAAGGAGAGTAACCCAAGTGTACTTTGACAAAGTATTTTAGATTATCCCTAGATATGCATGGAGAAGTCCACACATCCGAATGTACCAAGTCAAAACAATTTTCATAGATAGTTCTTGAATTAGGAAAAACCGATTTGCAATGTTTACCCAAAATACATGCTTCACAACTTAAGCTATCAAATGAAATACTAGGCATAATTAACTTAAGAGCACGAGGGTGTGGGTGTCCTATCCTAGCATGCCAAATAGCATTTAAACCATTAGTAACTTTAGACCTAAAACAAGATAAAAGAGTAGAGTTTGTTGGTGAGTCTTGAAGCACATAGCGATCATTCTTAACTTCTCCTTTTCCTATCAGCTTTCCACTCTTAATATCCTGAAACCACACATCATTAGGCCCAAAAATTGCATAACAATTAAGATCACTAGTCGTTCTTTTCACGGATAACAAGTTTGAGGTAAATTTTGGCATGTAAAATGCTTTCGATTGTTTCTCAAATAATTTCAAGTTGCTTATACCACTTATGGGAACTTTTTCACCATTTGCAACTATAACATTCCCTAGAGTTGGTTCAATATTCCTTAGAAGGTTTTCATTGCTAATCATATGATGGGAAGCTCCCGAATCTATGACTATATCATTCCTAGGATTATGAGAATAAAGAGTGATATCGGACTCCTTTAGGGAGGCGATGGCCTTTATGAGTGCTTCAAGGTCCGACTTTTTCACCATTTCACATGCCATGGCTGTTCCTTCTCCTTGATGCTTTGAAGAGCTTTCCTTCGGAGCGGAGGAGCTTGATGTGTCTCTCTCTTCCTCGGCTTCTTGGCTGAGGTTGGCTCTCGGTTCCTTTTGAAACTTCACCAGTTTGAGATGTGGATGAAGAATCCAGCATTTATCTTTGGAGTGACCGGTTCTCTTGCAATGGTCACATACCAAGCTCCGTTTCTTATCATCCTGTTTGTAAGTTGCCTTGTTTCCCGAGGGAAGTTCTCTCTTTCCACCAGATAAACCATATGAACCTTGTTCTTTGTGGAGTCGGGAGCACACTTCTTCAAGGGTTGGCAATTTCTTGTCTTGAAGGATGTGCTTAATTAAATCATTGAAGATTGGATTGAGGGTGAGAAGTAAGCTAAACACTTTGTCCTGCTCCTTTCTTTCTTGGAGAATTTCCGGATCGGTTATGATTGGCCTTAGCATGTCATATTCTGCCCAAAGTGATCTCCATGTTCCAAAATGTTTTGAGAAATCAGCTTCATCTTGCTTGAGTTCGTTGTGCTCCTTTTGAATTTCAAATACTCGGGTAAAATTTGAAATGTCTCCAAATACTTTCTTGAGAGTGTCTCATAGCTCCTTTGCACTCTCACAGTAGGAATATGATTCAAGAATGGAGGTTTCGAGTGAGTTTTGGATGATTGCTATGACAATGTGGTCTTCTTGATACCATTTGTCTTCTTCATCGAGCTTCTCTTCTCCTGCTTGTGATTCTTCTTCATCTGAAGTATCAATCATCCTCTTTAGTGGTTTTCCTCTCACAATGTGTCTCCAAAAACCTCGGCCACAAAGGACCGTTTTTGCGGTTCTTGCCCACACAAGATAGTTTCCTCCTTTGAGGATTATCGAAATCACCAAAGCTTTATTGTGTTTCATGGAAGACTTGCTATTATCCAATGGTTAAGAGCAAAGCTTTTACGAGAAAAAATAGAGTTTTGAGAATAGGGAAAATGATGAACCGAGAAACGAGAAAAAATTAAGAATAAAGGTTTGAAGATTAAGTTGAATGAGATGAAGAATAGGTAGAATCGATGAGCCAAAGCTCTGATACCATGTAAGATTTTAAGACATTATGCGGAATAGATAGAGAATTATAGAGTAAAAGATTTCATTCTTATTGCTTGATTAAATGTATATCGGATTACAAGAGCATATATAGGCGACAAGTGAAAGAGGAGATGTGAGAACCCTAGCCGCCCATGTGACCGTTGGAGAGGAAAGAGACTTTGGCAATCCCAAGACTTGTCACTTTCATCCTTGGGTCGTACGCTCCCTTGGACTTGCGGCCTGTCGCTTTCATCCTCGGGTTGCTTGTTCCCTCGGCTTTGATGAACGCCTCAGCTGGTCCCCATACTCCTAACAGTCATATCTTCTCAGTTAGGGTCTAGTGGAACCCTAACTAAGTCTCCCAAACGGCTCTCTAAGTCCCTGCACATCGCATTTCATTTTTGGGAAAATGTTGACTTTTTGGTGGGCGCGTTGACCCGAACATTTCAGCTTCCTGCGGTAAGGTGTTCCTCGGACCAAAACCTTCCCGCGGTACGTTCTGCGATGTCCCGCGGTCTGAGGTTCCTTCGGATACATTTCCCGCGGTACGTACTCTGTTGTACCGCGGTACGGTTTTCCTCGGTCTTTGACTTACCCACGGTTCATCCTGATCCTTCCCGCATATCGTGCCTGACCTTCCTGTGGTACGTACCAAGTCTTCCTGTGGTACGTACTCAACCTTCCCGCGGTACGTCCTGAGTCCGAGCGTTGACTTTCCTGGTCCGCGCGTTCACGTCCCCACTGTACACCATGACTCTAACACCGTTAACCATCAGCTCCTTAAGGATAGGATACATTGAAATTTTTCCATCTTCTTCACTCCAATTAGTAAACAAGTTATTGTTACAGGAAATTCATCTGTACGGTATATTTGTTGTGTTCGAATACATAGCTTCTTGAACCTTGTATGTGTTAAGATAAGTTGTCATGTAATTAACATCGCACGGATCATAATCCATCACTGTGATACCTTCCTTTGGTTTGTTAGTCAATGTAGTGGAGTTTTTGCGCATAGGATTGTATACATTGTACGCATCGAAGTTTCTTTTGTTATCTACTATCCTCATTATTGTATCCACGCATTCATCATTTGGTTCCCCAACGCAACGCTTTTTGTAGTTATCAAAATAGTCTTGTGGTATCATAGCATGACCGACCATAAATTGGAATGTACCTTCTACTTCCTTCATTTGGTCAAGTCTTGGATTACCGATCAAAATACCTCGAAGGTTCATGAATTTTTTTTTGCTACGGTGAAGGATAAGCTGAGCAAGTTGAGGAACATAGTGGCCTGCGTAACTCTGACCACTAATGAATAATTATCTTCCTTTATACTCAGGAAATCTTTCAAGCCAATTCACCAAGAACTTATAGTTTTCTTCTGTTGTTCTATTGTCCCCTTTTCGCCCTTCTGTGATGGCATCAAGTGGAGTATTTGAGTATGAGAATCCTACTCCTGATGGAGACTCCAAGAACAATATGTTCGCCTCTGCAAATCCATAAGCAATCAAATTTGTTACTAATAACACTCTCTCTCTTTAATTAGATTGATAATTCAAATCCTCAAATTTCAAACAATATTTTGCGGAGCTGTCCGACTCTCTAGCTACAAATTCTAATGAAAAATACTAAATAAGTAGACATGTAACCACTTGATTAAAACCAGTCTCCTATTTATTAATATCACAATATATATATATATATATCTTGCTACTATTCACATAGATTCTAAATGAAAAGAATTTTTCTTAAAATGTGCCATTGTTTCATGAATAAGGATTGCTGAAAATAGTTTTGCCATCGCTATGTACACGGAAAAGTCCAAGCTCCAAAAATGCTCCCCTAAGAGATGACCAGCCTGGTCCTGTATAGTTTTTTCAAGTCATTTTGTTAATTCTCAAAGATCATAAAAAAAACAATGCATCATCAAATACTAGATGGTCCAATGTGGTAAAATTTATTAGTTATGGGTATCTGAAATTGATAAACTAATAACCATTTAAAATAATACATAGTCCCAAAGGCATTGACTTCTAGACTTTATACTATATGTACCTCCATTGAACCAAACCACAAGAGGAGTTGAGGCATTGGCGTTAATGGCTTCCACAAAATAATAGTATAAAAGCCGATCACCATTTTCGTTTGCGGGCACATAACCACCATACTGTTTAAAATTAACGAAAGGTTGTCCAGAAAGTTTTTTAATTAGATCTTTCTCTTTTAGTTGTTGTTGGCTAACATTGCTTGTTGTGGTTTGGAGCGAACTCAGATGAATGGCATTGGAGTTGATTGCGTAACCAGATAAACTGATTCCTTGTTTTGCATGTTTTAGAAAGTGTCTTTGACTAGTAGAATGAATTTGTGATCGAGAGACAAGAAAAGGAAAACATAAGCAGTCATTGACCAAAATTGTTGTTTTCCCATTCTTAATTTATGTCCTCCCTTAGAGAGGTGTGATAGAAGAATTTAAAGAGAAAGAGATGACATGTTTTGAAAATCGATTGCTGAATTTATAAAGTATATTTTTGGCTTTCCCATAACTATTTTTAACCATATAATGCAGTTCTTAAAAGGATCAGTTTTTATATTTGTTTAGGAAAATAAACAAGTTCTGGTTGTTTGTTAATCTACACTTAACAATAAATCTAGTACCATGCATGTTGTGTTTCTATTTTTAATCTTAGACTACTTATCTAGGTGATTGTAACAGGTGATCAGTACGTATATGATCCTCACTGTCTGGTCACTACCATATGTTTACCTCAAAAGGCTTATATAAAAAAATTTCTTATATGTAAATGAATAAATCAATTCACCCATAAAAAATTAAAATGAAAAAATAAATGTGGCTTCAAAACAAAGCTTTTGATTACAGAAAAAAAAAATTAAAAAATCATTCCACAGGTCGTCCCACGGTCTCGACCATCATACATGGGTTCGGAATGACAAATTCATCCCACCGTCGTGACTTAACCGATTTAGTCAAACCTGTGAGCCACCCAACTACTTCCTCCATTCCTGGTCGTTTCTCTCTACATGTTCTCACGCACTTAGCTGCAACCAATCCTAGATGGTTCCTCACGCTTACGTCCACCGGTGCTCCAATTCTTGGATCATATATCCCACCGATTTTCCCTCTTTTTATCATCGGAATCGCCCAATCAACTACAAATGACGGCGAGTATCTTACGTCTATTGCTTTTCTTCCGCTGATTATCTCAAGTAACAAGATTCCGAAGCTGAATACATCTGTTTTCGTGCTTAATCTATCTGATGTTACGTAATCTGGATCTAGGTATCCCATTGTTCCTGCTGGTGGAGTCGATTTCACTTTCTGATCATTGCATCTGATCGCTAATCCGAAATCGCCTAGCTTCGCGTTGAGGTTTTTATCCATCAATACGTTAGCTGATTTGATGTCTCTGTGTATGATCGGTGGCTCTTGTGAGTGTAGAAGATGTACGGCTTTTGCTATCTGAAGTGCTATTTTGATTCTTTTACTCCAGCTTGAAATCGCACCGGAATTTGAAAGTGAATCTGAGTGAATCACGTCGTATAGACTTCCGTTTCCCATGAATTCAACAACGAGAAGTGGTTCCTTGGCGTTATCGGCGCTAAAACCTAAGAGATTCACGAACCTAGGGCTACGGATCCTGGACAGAATCTCGAATTCGTTGTGGAACTCACGGCTGATTTCTCGAGATTTCGAAGGTCTTTTGACCGCGACGAGACGTGAACCGATGACCGCCTTGTAGACGCTTCCGTGACTTCCACGTCCGAGCAGATTCTCGATGGCGAATCCGCCTGTGGCAGCGTTAAGATCGCGATGCAGGAAACGACGAAGCCTGTGGCAGTCTTCGGTGGGAGATTCAGGAGCAGAAGCTTTGCTAGAGATGGATCCGGAGGTGGATGTGGAAGATGAGACGGCAATTGCAACGGCAGATCCGGCTTTGCAAGAGAGATAACCCATTGAATTGAGAGAAGGTAGAAGGAAGAAAGGGAAAGGTGTGAAGTCTAATGGCGTGAGAAGTCATTTTAGTATATTTTTTGATTAAACTCAAGGAAGTGGAGGAGTCATGATTCATTTTTCTTCTAATTAATTTCCCTTTTCCTAATTATACCAAAATCGCTCGTCTAATTTCTCATTACTCAATTTTTCCGCGTAAATAATAATTTATCAATTTAACCCTTGACGAATTGATTTGTTCGCTTACATCAAAATTGGTTAATTAAATAGCCTCAAATTATTTATTCTGTTTAGTTTAACCACCGCGAGATGCTGCCACGTGGTATGTAGAGTCATTTAAGGATTGAGGGGTGACGATAGATGAGATGACGTGTAATAAAACTATTGGTTGGACACGTTGTAAGTTCTAGTTAAGTTTTGTATAAAAATCTGAAGACGATGATGAGTCGCACCGGCAAAAACCTTACACCTTTCTTCACTGATTTAGTTTGCCGCCGGGAAGACGAGATGCCGGTGATCTACTCCGTCCGAAATATTCTGTCACTTTTGCTAGTGATCTCATTGGTAAATTGTTCGACCGCGGAGCAAGTTAACTCTCCTGGGGTAACGGTCAGCTCTACTGTGAGAGATGAGGCTGAATTGGTACGAGATTCCGGTGAGGTAATCGGAGAGCAAGATCAAATCGACGGTGGATTTTCTTCCTTGGATGGGATGTTACATTGGGCTATTGGTAAATTTATCTTTTCCAGTCTTCTTTACTAGCTATTCTATTATCATCCAGATCTAATTCTATGTCGATAATCATCTTCCTGTAGGTCACTCAGATCCTGAGACACTGAAGGAAGCAGCTAAAGATGCAGAGAAGATGTCTCTGGATGAGTTGCAGAAGCGCCAACTGGAACTAAAGGTGCGGAATTTGTTACTCTGGTTTTTTTGCTTCTGCTTTTGTTGAGTACTATTATTATCCCATCTGAAACAACTACTCTTTAACAGGAGCTGGTCGAGAAGGTGAACATGCCATCAGACGCAAAGTTGATGCAGATAGCCGTAGCTGACTTGAACAATTCGACCTTGTCTCTTGAGGATCGTCACCGTGCTTTGCAGGAACTATTGATCCTCGTTGAACCCATTGATAATGCAAATGGTAAGCCGTACTTTTATGTTGAATCTTGTATGTATACATATATCAGAGTATGTCTGTGTGTTTGTTCCTTCCCGGAAGATTTATTCCTATCGTTGTATATTTC
Source organism: Lepidium sativum (assembly GCA_023374145.1). Classification (NCBI taxonomy): domain Eukaryota; kingdom Viridiplantae; phylum Streptophyta; class Magnoliopsida; order Brassicales; family Brassicaceae; genus Lepidium; species Lepidium sativum. Next base: position 26,635 of record JAKUCM010002340.1, on the reverse strand, counting down.
CTTAGTTTCGCATGAGTATGTTGTTGTCCCGTGGGGTTTTCATTATTCTAGTCTTGTGTAGATTTGGGCAAATCAGGAGGGCTTAGAGTTGTCGCAAGAGAGCTTAATCATGATGACACAGAAGTAAGGAAACTAGCTGCATGGGTACTCGGAAAGGCTAGCCAAAACAACCCATTTGTTCAAGAGCAGGTTTGTCTTTGTTGGACTTGTAGAGTTGAGCCATGTGTATACGCAATCTGAAACAAGTCGTGTTTTCTTTGTCTGTGATTATGGTTCAGGTTCTTGAACTTGACGGTTTAACAACACTTATAAAGATGGTAAATTCTAGATCTGCTGAAGAAGCGGGAAAAGCACTCTTTGCTGTTTCCGCCTTGATACGGAATAACATAGCTGGTCAGGACATGTTTTATGCAGCAAATGGCTACATTATGCTTCAGGTGAGCACACCAGAAAGACATCATGCCAGGTTCTGTTCGCTAATTCTCTAAGTCAGAAAAACATTTTGCAGGATATAATGAGCAGTGGGAGCTTGGATATTAAATTGAGACGGAAAGCTGTATTCTTAGTTGGTGATTTGGCCGAGTCTCAACTACAGAACACAGAGAAATCTGAACTTCCTATTTTCAGTGATCGTTTGTTCCTTAAGTCTGTGGTTGATTTGATTGTTGTGCTTGATCTTGATCTCCAAGAAAAGGTGGAATTCTTGCTGTGGGCCATTTTTCCCCCTAGGACTCTTGGTATAGTTCTTTTTCTAACTTATGCTACTCTGGAAAATATGTTTCAGGCTCTTACAACAATCAAGACTCTTCTTCAATTTAAATTCATAGAGCCTCAAATTCTGAAAGAGTTCTGTGGACTGGTGGAAGGAGCACTAAAGAGAATGAAGCTGCAGCTGGACGAATCAATGGCGGATGAATACAAGAGAGACTATGCTGCAGATGTGGAAAGCCTTCGTGGTGAAGTGGAACAGATCTTCCGCCAAAAGCTTGGACTCTTATGAACCATGGTCAGTAAGAAAGCAACTCCGTATGCGTTTATTTCTGGTTGGAAAAGGTTTAGCTGTTTGTAGACAAATCTAACTGCCTTAGATAGACTTAAGATGTGTAACTTAGGCAGATATAGCTGTTTTTGCATGATATTCCTTCTACTTGAGGAATTCTTCCCCTCATCTGTAGCTTCATATCGTCTTTGAAAGGTTTCATTTACAGAAATTACCACGTTTATTGCAAAGAGAAAGAGCTTAAAATTAGCGAACCAAGCTATGATAAACTGTGATGCCGACTAAGTGTATGGAATATAAGAAGGAAAACTATAAAGATGTTGACCAAGACAGTCATGATCAACAGTAACCTTTTGATTGATTCCTTTTGGAACCAATCTGGCAACCAAAAAAGTGTAACATGAGAAGATTACTAAACCCAATGAGTTAATGAAACTCACCATTTTGCATATTCATTGAAGTCTCGGGAAGGAAAAAGATGATAGAATCAACAAACATGTCATCTATTAAATTACTAATGAAATCCATAAAATAAACAAAGTCTTCGTTCTTTTTCTATTAGAAAACAATTTGACAAATGACATTAAAGAACCAATTCTCTTTCTTTTCATCTGATTCATCTTTGGAATATTTAATTGTGTGATAAGATAGAAATTGTAAATGGCTTATGTATCTTCTGGTTTAGTTTATTCCATCGTAAGTTTTCTGGTCATAAAGACCATTTCAAGGTAAATTATCATCGTCTCTGCTCAACTTTATTATCCCCAATCATCTCTAAATCAAAAATCTTGTATATCTTTGAATTACAATCTTTCACTCTATCTTTTGGCTTTGCAAGGATTTCAGAGAGAACCAACAAGTTTCTAACTTTGATTCTCTGTAAGATTTTCTTCCTTGAGCCATGTCAAAGTTTCTAAATAGTTGAGTACTGTTTTATTCATTCATTTTGTTAATTCAGGAACATATTCTTCAACAACATCATCACTTTAATCAAAATCCCTAACAATATCACCATAACTCCATATCCAAATCTTTGAACAAAACATTTGTTTTCTCTAATTTGTGGAGTGTAGAAAAACAGGATAGATATGGATGAGGAAGAAGATAAAGATCAAAATCCAGGAACGAGAGGATGTAGTCACACACACAGTTGCAATCCTCCAGGCCCAGAGGATGCTTCTCACTCTCATACATGCTTCCACACTCACACTCATCTCATCATCCCTGTAATTACCATATAATACCTTACTTCTCTATATGGTTCTGATTATATTTGAATGGATTTTGATAGAATATGTGAAAATTCATGTTGCTACAGGATCAGCAAGAGAATGATCATTCAGACAGTAATAACAAGAAACGGTCATTTGGTAATAGAGAGGCAGTGAGAAAGTACAGGGAGAAGAAGAAGGCTCGTACTGCATACCTTGAAGATGAAGTGAAGAGATTGGAATCTCTGAATCAGCATTTGATTAGAAAGATTCAGAGCCAAGCAATATTGGAAACAGAATATATTAGACTCCGGACTTTTTTGACAGAGATTCAAGGAAAAATTGATGGTGAACTTCAAGGTTTCTCAATTCAGAAGCAATGCAACGTTTCTAGTTTGATGTTCAAAGAAGGTAAAGATGTCTCCTATTCTTTGGTTTACTAGATGCTTGACAATGGAAAAACCAAATACTAAACCGTTAAGTTGATAAACAATATCATATCCTAATAGACTGTAATCTATGGCAATAGATGGATGCAGTGTAACAACAAGTAATATGACGTGTGGAGCAGCAAGAGTGGAGTGTGTGGAAGGCCAAATACTTCATGAGGCTCTTCACTCCTTTCTTCCTCATTCACCACCATTCTCACATTAAGCTTTTACAGGCTTCTGATGTATATATAAATGGGTTTGTTTAGGGGACTCACGGAGGTTGGATTTCAATTTAGTCACTATATACAAAGATTGTAACTTTTTCCTTATATGTTTATTTTAAGGGTACCAAAAACATATTGAGGTTGATGTCGATTTTGAAAGTGTAGTTGTATGTATGATGATGATTGTGGGCTTAGAAGATCATTGAGGGTCCACTTACAGATTCTCTATATGTTTGTATGGTAAAAACCCAAACCATTATGGGATAAGGTATGCATCAACATGCATGTGTATGGCCCGAGTAGTAATCAAAATTTAGGATTGATTGTGACTTGAGACTAGAGAGTGGTAATAATGTGGTTTGGGTGCGATGTGATTAGTTAAAGTTGAGAATATAAATGTTGTACGGTGCAATGTGGTTTGTGGTTGCTTCATATTATTGAATGACAAATTGATATAAGAAGGATTAGCAAACAAAACAACCAAAATAGTCTCTACATATATTAAATTTTTCGTAATTATTTTTTATATATAAAAATCAATTCGATCTATAATACATAATTAACAGTAAAATACATGCACTACCGGAATTCAATTTATATATTAATCAAAACATTCTAGGGAAGAAAGTTGTAAGTAGATGAGTATAGTTGTGAATAAACTTGTCTTCGCATCAAAAGTCATAACCATGAGTTTATATTTTTTTAAGAAAATAAATATTGTCTAACAAGTAATTACATTCATAAGTGCTTTTAGGATAAGTGTTTTGGTTAACTAGTTAGGTACATAGATTTCCTTACTTAAACTCCGCTCTAGATAATTACGGTATTTTCTATAGGATTTAAGTTACTAATCTAATTAATAAGGATTTTAGCAAAGATTTATTATGCAATATATATCACTCTGTCGGGATGAATCACAACTTTGTTTTGGTTTGGGTTTCCATTTTTGTTGTTTGCAGTTGATGTCTTTAACATTTTGTGTCATTTAGCTTAGTTATTCTCTTTGATTATTTCTCATTGTTTAGATTTAATGGTTTTTTTGGATCTAAATAGTAATAATTAAATTTAACTGAATTGTGGTTTTATTTTTCTAACAAAATATGGTTGAATAACTTAAAATCAAATGGCAAATGGCTATTAGCCTAGTGGCAGATGGTAAGTCCAAAATAAGGCAACTCATTTTCATAATCACTGATCGAGTCATTCCACCTACATTAAGTAGGAATTTAACTATTGGGTCGGCAAATTGTGACCAAATATAATTTGTCGTTGACAAAAAAAGTTAAAATCAAATGATAATAGTAAAATCGGGTTGAATTTGGTAGTTATTATAATATTAATTTAATAAGAAAATAAATAATATTGTGTTTCATAAAACAACTTAGATAAAAATAAATTACTTAAAAATTTAACAAAGAATGTTATATTAAAACTAAACATCCATAATATTTTGGTTAATAAAAATAAGTAACCTATAAAATCGATGAAAATTCAATTTGAAATATAATATATCAAACCAAATTGGAATTTACTAAATAGTCGAATGAAACCTAGATTTATATATTTAAAATCTAAATTCAAAGTTGAGTTAAACCTAAAACAGAATGAGATATCCAAAATACATGAAATACAATTATATACTTAAAAATTATCCTTTTATTAAAAGTTTAAAATTTAAATATTCAAATTCATAATTATAAATTTGAGTATGCTATTATTCATTTTGGAATAAAATGATAAAACAATTAAAATACTGAAATTTTTGTTTTGTTAAGACTGTTTTTACTAAGTCTTGATTTGTTTTGATTTAGAAAAAACATACAAATTTGAACTTGATCTACCAAATAATTCTCATAAAACTCGAATTTAAAAAAACGGCCACAATTAAACCATATATAATTTATACTAAATCAATCATAATCCAAAAATATGTTTAGATAAGAGTTAAATAAGTGAAATAAAAAATCTTAAAAATTGAAAAGTTTAATCTAAATCTACATAGTTTTTGGATATCTAGTAGATATACAATTTAATTTGTTAGTTATAATAATTATATGTAGGAGTGATAACAATTGAATTGTTGAATAGGAGGAATCGAACTCAATTGGTTAATTGAAGGTTAGCATTTAGGGCCCTTGTTTGGACGTAGTGTTTTTGTTGTATTAGACTAAGGTTAATATATATAATTACATCAGTAAAACTAAAAAGAGAATGAGCTAGAGATTGTTATTGTTGTGTTTGACTAAGGTTAATATATATAATCACATCAGCAAAAAGAAAATGAACTACAAATTGTTATTATCATCTAATCACATCATTATGCTAGTCACTAATCACTTGGGAATTACAGATGAGTTGCACCTAGTTCAAATATCACCTAACCAGTCCGTATACCACTGGATTAGGACAGCTGCAAAATTGGACTTTTATTGAGAATCAAAATCATAATTTCCCTCGGCATGAAAAATCCAAAGGCGTGGCCCAATCATTGAAATTTTATTTGCTTCAAACAATTGCACAAAGTAATGATTCTGCCATGTAAATATTTACATGAGAAGAATCAAATTGTTTGAGGATGGGTCAATGATAGGGCCGCAAAAATTAGATTTTATTGGGGTAAATAATTTAACAAAAGAGATTAAAATATTAGATGATGCACATAATCATATAGTGAGGTGTTAGGTGCCTCGGCTTCTGTGACTAGACTAGACCACTGCTTTTTACACCCTTTTTTATAACTATTTTTATCATTGCTTTCCTCTGTGGGTCATTCTTCTCTTTTTCTAAAGTTACTTTCCAAATTTTTAAATTTTTATTTTTTTTTTCTTTTACCCCTTACATTATTTTAGATTCAATCATGTCTTTTCATCTTTAATCCTACCTTCTCCCCCACATTTTAATATTGTTTATTTAAAGCCAAAAAATAATATTTGATTATATTAATGTTTGAATAATTTTATTTTCAGTTATTATTTACTTTCACATTTTATTACAAAAGTTCAATTACATAGTAAAATTTGAAATCATGTTTTGTTAATTCCAAAGACTAAAAAAATACGTATTTGAAACTAGTTGCTTAAGATTAAATTGGTCAACACATCTAACAATTGACATGCCATGAAAATCTTCTAAGACTTGGTAATCATTACATAATTCTATTTTTTATTTAATGTGATTAAGCATACAATAATGATAGAATAAAATTTTAAGCAGTACTGTAACAGTATTAACTAAAAATTTAAGTGTCTCAAAACATAACAAATAAAAACAGAGAATAAATAAGTTTAGGTGACAATATGGATATGACATGTTTGTTATGTTTCCTAATGACTGAAATTTTATCTTAAATGACAAATAAACTCTCTGCCATTTATTTTAATAAATAACCAAAAATGTTAAAAATACAAGTTGGAGACAAGAATAATAAAGAAAAACCAGGTGTTTTATTTGCTTTAAATTAACCAAAAAGCTTAGTTTACTTAAATGTGTCCCTACAAAAAAATAATGATGAAAAAGAGAAAGAGACAGTAGGAGAGAGTGGAGACCCCAGCATTACAGCTGGTCTGCATTTCAATCACTGGCGCGTGTATTTCACTTCAAATTACAGGCGCGTGGATGTGAGTGTTTAAATGACACAATAAAAAATTGGGTTGTGTCAGAGAACGTGCAATGCAACTTTGTTTTTTTTTTTTTTTTTTTTTTAAACTGTTTACAAATTTCTTTCTTCTTCTTCCACTCGTGAAGACCAGAGATTTTCTCCTGATCCACACAAACACAGAGATCCCAAATCCGGAAGATAAAATCTCCTCATAAAACTCAGTACTCAGATCCGCTCACTAGTCAATTAAGTACGTTCTTCTCTTTCCTCTCTAAAGTTCCAATTTTGATGACATCTTTCTTTCATCTATTCTGCAGAAATTCACTCTTCTACTAATAATGTCCCTCACAGAGATTCAACTATCCATCATTTTGACTTTTTTCAGGTAATTTAAACTCTTTTCCTCTATTGAAACTAGTAACGCTACTCTAACAAAACAAAAAGTTTCGATTTTTTCTCTGTAAATTTTCGGCATGCAAAAACTTTTCTTTCTCCTGAAAAAAAAGTTTTTACCTTTCCCTTCTTTTCTCCAACTCTTTTTCTTTAAGTGTTGGTTTTTTTTCTTTCTGTTTCTTATTCCTTTTTTCCAGTTGAAACTTATATGCACGCGAGAAGTAACTTTTTCTACTTGTTTTTTTTACCTTTTAAAGTTTTGATTTTTTTCTCTTTTTGTTCCTTTGCTGGTTTTGTTTGCAGGAATCAGAGATGAAAAATTATAGTGAAGGTAGTATTATAAAGTTGTAGTTAAGAAACCCAAATATTAAAACTTCATCTTTGTAAAAAGGAACCCATCAAACTATAATCCGAAACTAGAGACCAAACAGACCTCTTAACGACAACAACCTCTCTGTACACAAGACAACAAACACTCTACAAAAACACCACTCTCCCTTCTTCTTCTTCTCTCTAATTTAGTTGAAGAGAGAGAGAGAGAAGAAAGAGAAAAAAGCTATGGATGGGTATGAAGCAACAAGGATTGTGCTCTCTCGAATCCAAAGCTTAGACCCAGAAAACGCATCAAAGATCATGGGTCTTCTCCTTCTCCAAGATCATGGTGAAAAGGAGATGATAAGGCTAGCTTTTGGTCCCGAGACACTTGTTCACTCTATCATAGTGAAAGCCAAGAAAGAGTTAGGCCTCATGAGCTGTTCAAGGCCTTCATGGAGTCAAGAGGAGTTAATTAGCCCTAAGAACAATCGTGGCTCTTCTCTTAATCCAGCTTCTTTGCCCTTTTATGCTAATGGAGGAAGATCTTCTAGGGATTTAACCAACGATTTCGAGCTCATGGATGATGTCAACTCAAGAGCTGATTTTTTGGGCTCTGTGCATGCGAGAAGCGGTAGCTGCGTTTTGGACGGTTTAGGCTATGGTGATTCTGATTTAGGTTTTGGAGGTGTACCCTGTTCTTATTTCGCTAGAGGTTTCTGTAAAAACGGAGCTAGCTGCAGATTCGTCCACAGTGATGGAGGAGGAGGAACTGAATTGGTTGGATCCCCAAGCAGAATCGAGCTTCTTAGGTCTAATTCGGTACCTCCAAGACTTGCTCACCACTTCCTGACTCGTTCTTCTCTTCATTCTTTCTCTCCCAAAAGTGTAAACATGCAGCAAAACGATGCTCAAAGGTTTTGACTTTTTTCGATATCTGTTCTTTGATATTCGAAGTCATTTCTTCTAACTTTGTTTAATTTTTGGGCAGAGCTGCTGCGTTGATGATAGGAGATGAACTGCAAAAGCTTGGAAGATGGAGACCTGAAAGGATCGATCTCTCGGCTATGGCCTGTCCAGCTTCCAGACAGATCTATCTGACATTTCCTGCTGACAGTAGGTTTAGAGAGGAAGATGTGTCCAATTATTTCAGGTGAACATTCCCACACAACACAGTCCACCGTCTCTTTTTGTCTGAATGTATATCCTCGTGTGACTTAAGATGTTGTTATGGTGGCTATAGTACTTTTGGACCAGTTCAAGATGTGAGGATACCATATCAGCAAAAGAGGATGTTTGGGTTTGTGACATTTGTGTACCCTGAGACTGTCAAGAGCATTCTCGCCAAAGGAAACCCCCACTTTGTGTGTGACTCCAGAGTTCTTGTTAAGCCTTACAAGGAGAAAGGCAAAGTACCTGACAAGTTTAGGTACTTCATTAGTCGCTGTTACTCTCATACTTGGATGTGATTGTTTCCTGAATCCTTGTATTTACCACACATTTTATTCTGTGTAGAACTAACCAAACAACGGACCGAGAATTATCCCCAACAGGTCTTGATTCTATCCCCAGCCCCAGGGATGTTCTAGGTAAAAAGACACTAGTTCTTGTTTTTTCTTTTCTTTTTTCCTTTTTCTGTGTGGTTTAACTGGAGAATCTATTGTTTACTGATTGGCTTGTGTTGCAGGAGGGAGAGGGTTTTATAACAATACCCAGGATTTGTTGTGGAGGAGTAAGTTCGAAGAAGAGATTCTCGAGCTTCAGGGTAGAAGGCTGATGAATCTGCAGCTTCTTGATGTCAAGAAGCATTTCCAACTCAATTCACCCCCTACTACTCATTCCTCAAACCCTTTCAGTCACTCACTAATATCTCCACGCCCATTGTCCATGATGGTCAAGAAAGAATTTGAAGAAGGAGAGAAAGGGAAAGGAAGTTCCAAAGAAGGATCTGACGATGATTCAATGAATTTACCCGAGAGGTAGGTTTACTCCTAACTTGTCTGCAAGGAAACTGTTTAGGAATTTGCAGTTGTGAGATTAAATAAGCAAAGTCTGTTTCTGGGATTGTTTCAGGTTGGAAGATAGCTTGCCAGACAGTCCATTTGCATCGCCCGCCCATCTTATGTTTGCTGATTCTGTAGACAACAGTGGATTGGATTTGTGGTCGCCTTCTTCTGATAATGACGATAATTCTACTCCTACACTCTCTGACTCCTTCAACTCATTCAACTGTCAAATGCCAAGGTTTGATGATTCAAATTAATCTTTATGTTTCTGCTATCCAAGTCAATACTATCTAACATTGCTTTCATGAAATCCGACATAGGTTACCGGCGATTGGAATGTTACCCAGTAGGGGTGGACCGACCTGTCGTGTTGGGATATAAACAGGTAGAAAGAGTAGATTACTTAAAGGGTGAAACTCAAAACAACAATCTTGCTAAGTTAAATAGTTTGCTGTTGTTGTTGTTGCAGGAAGAGAAGTAATAAAAAACTTGAGGAAGATAAGTAAAAAACTGATAATATAGAGAGATCCTTTTAATAACCACAAAGATGCAGAGATGTAAAAAATAAAAAAGCAGGAAAATTGATGGAAGAGAAGATAGAGAAATGAAGATTGTTGTACTGTTTCTCTAGTTTAAATGTGTAATGTGGACCACACAAGATATGTAATATGATATGATATATATTTATATATATAGGACAAGAAATTGTAATCTCAAAAGATTTACAAAAGAAGAGATTATAATTTTAAGGTTTGAAAAGTCAATATGTTCTTGTGTTTGCAAGTTGTTACCATCTAACTCTAAGGGCATCTCTAAAAGAAATTATATAATTTCAAATATAAAAATTTTTGTTTTCTAAAATTTTTTTTAAAATTTTAAATTTAAAGTTTTGAGTTTTTATTTGCATTTTGGTATTTACAATTATATATTTTATTTATGATTTTTAAATATTATCTCATTTATCATTCTAATCTTTTAATTTTTTTATATCTCATAAATCTTTAAATTTATTTCTATAATTTTAAGTTTTACGCATATAAAAGACAAGATTTATAATATTTTAAAAATAGAATTAGACCACAAGAATATAACAAAACAAACTTAATAAAAAAACATTTTAGAAAGGTACATGAAAATTACAACAACACTAACAATTTGGTAAAAATGCTCCGAAAATTTTAAAATTTTTAAAATATTGTCCAAACAAATTTTGTGTAACCGAAAGTGGTTGTTGTTGTTGTTCTTGACGTCTTTTTGTACAATCCGTTTTCAACAATATTTAGTTTGTATTCTACAAATTAAAAATAAAAGAGTCATGTCTTACTTCGAAATGAACTAGTTGATTGAGAGCATTACGAAAATAATTTATGGAATAATATGGTATTTTTTGTAATGTGATATTTAATTATGTATTTTTATTTCTAGTTTTATATTTTAATATAAGTTTTTATTAATTAATATTGATGTAATATTTTTATATATGTGTTAGTTATTTATCAAAAGTTTTATGAATTTATATTAGTTGTAACAAATATAAGAACCATTATATAAAATACAAATAGTTTTAAAGTAAGTTTTGAAGTTTTACTTCTGAATAAAAACACTTTGAAACTTTACATATAAAATTTGGGAAACTTCAAAATAGAAAATATTTTTGGAGATGTTCTAACCACTCTTATCAAAAGATACGAAACTTTCGGCGAGATTTGCAAGAAACAGTGATCTTAAGGATTGAGTATGAATAGATTTGTATCGTCGCTAATAAATGTAACTTTGTGAGGTGGAAAGTTGGAAGAAAAATGGAGAGTAGGTAAGAGATCCTTGACTAGTAGCGTGGTTATAAAATTGTTATGGGACATATTCGCATGTAAATACTATAAATTAAATAGTGTGATGTTAATGTGTGTATCTTTATTGATTTAGCAAAGACATGGACAGTGGTGTGTGTGTTGGGTCACGCGCGAGAGAGTGACTTCCAAAATATAAAACACGACATTACAAAACTAGATTTGTTACTTGTGTTTTACTTACAACGATGTCGCTTCGCTTCAGTTATGTGAACGTTGAAGCTTCTTCTTATAAAGAAATTTTAAATCAGGAAAATGTTTAAACCTTCCTTCCTGATAACATGAAATTTAGTGTTTTCTACATAGTCACATCAAACTTGGCGTGACACTATTGACTACACTATTAAATATTAATATTAATATTTAACTTTTTCCATTTATTGATATATTTGAAATGTCACCAAATTTAATCTTTCATTTATTAATATAGCTTAAATGATATCTACACTTTTGGAAAAAGATAATATCTACATCATATGTTCCTATTTAACATAAAACTTTAATTGCAATTATATCAAACTTTAATTATTAGACGTAATTTAAGCTTAATATCGATGACATCTCTAGAAGAAATCCGGGACTAACTTCCACATGCGGTGTGTTGCGCGATTCATCAGAAAACTGGTATTGTAGATTTTCTCTGAACATTGTATATGTATGGCCCGTTTGGCCAAATTATGGAGTTTATTATGGTTTTTATATGGCGTGGGAGAGAACAATACGACGTTTAGAGGTTGAAGTTGATTCGTAGATGGTAGTTGCTTTTCTAACGATATGGATTGTTGACACATGTCCCTTGTCTTTCTTAGTACGTCTGTACTATAGGTTTTGTTCTAGGAGTTGGATAGTCTATTTTTTTCACATGTGTAAGGAGACCAATCATTTTGTCGATAGTTGGCTAACTATGCGTTTACACTTTTTTTTTAGGGTTTCATATTTTGGTTCTCCTGATATATTTTTTTTTATTTATTTTTGAAGATCAATCTGGTATTTCAATTCCTACACTGTTTAACTTTTAGTTTGTTTTAATAACAAAGGTTGGGAGATTTTTTCCTCTTTTTTCCGACCAAAAAAAGACTTCAATTATAATTATTATAAAACTTTAATTACAATTGTCATCGAGTGAGTAAACAAATGTGAAGTCCATATGTTTATGTTTGCTTGGCAACACCACATTTCAAATCCATCTCTACATGGTATATTTTTATTCATCTGATATTGAGTATAGTGAACTACTCAAAATTGCAAAACGCTAAATGTGAAAAAAAACAAAATAAAAAGAATAAAACAAGTTTAAAATAGAGAAACATGAGGAAGAAATTAAGAAGGATCCCACGAGGCAACACACATGCCATGTGGTGTGGGGATTTACTTTCAGAAGTTGTGTTTTATGGAGACATCTCCACACACATATATACACTCCAACTATCTTTCCTTTTTTTCCTAGTAATATTTATTGAATTTGATGATACGTCAGTTTCATAATAACTTAAATAAATTTTATTGCTAACAGATTTCAACTAAATTTGTTTAACTATGAAAGAGTTTTCAGAAATAAAATTATTTTGATAGAAAACACTTTTTTTGTTTTATCATTTATGTTATAATTTATTTTTAGTGGTGAGCCTAAAAGAATTTAAGGTCCAAAACGAAATTTACTTGAAATATCCAAATCTAGAAGAACAAATGCGTTTTACAAAGAGCTCGAACTAAAAAAGCTCTACATGCAACAAAAAAAAAAAGAAATATGATCCGAGAATCTGAGATAAAATGGTTAGTGGAGATTCTCGTACCGAATCTAATAAAATTAAGGGAAACACAAAAAAGAAAGATCTTAAGTTATTAAGGCGCTTTGAGTATAAAAGAGAATAGTCGGTGCAAGAAAAATCATCGTACATTCAAACAAAAAATCTACAAAAAAATAAGCTAGTTAGAGTCGAGAACATTTATCATTTCCCTCGTATAGATTAGTGGAAGCCACAACAGGCCATAAACTCTTATCTTTATAAACACATTTTAGGGATACAACAAGATCCCATGCATCCCGCAAAACAAGACAAAACGTCCTTCATAATGTACCATGGTACATATTGCTACAAAGTCTTGTCCTTCAGCATCAAGGAACGGCATACGCAACATATATGTGCTTGTTCAACAAGACGTTCGCCGTACATCTTGGAAAATGATGGAGGTCTACATAGATGACATGCCCCGTAAAGTTACTACAAGACATCAAACATATCAAACAACTTGTTGAGTGCTTCAAGATTCTAAACATATACAATATGATATGGCGAAGTGCTCTTTGGGAGAATTTTGTAGGTACCTCGTAATAAACCGCAACATAGAGGCTAACCCAAATAAAATAAGCATCATGATGGAGATACTACTTGTGAGGACCCAGAAGGACGTACAACAACTTACTGGAATAATTTTTGCCCTCAATTGCTTCATATCGAGTTCATATCGAGATCAATAGACAAATACCTTTTTCTATAAGTTTCTAAATAGGTATTATTGCTAGGAAGCAATTTATGAAATCAAGGCGTACCCCACTAACCCACTAATACTACCAAAACCAATGAATGTGGAGCCAATGTATATATACATAGTTTTATCACATGCTACTGTCAGCAGAGTACTTGTCCAGGATGAACACAATGAACAAAAACTAATATATTAAATTAGAAAACACTAAAATTGAACCCGAGACACGATATCCCATCATGGAAAAGTTAGCATTAATTGAAGTCACATCACCACAAAAGTTGTGCCCTTATTTGCATTTCCATGCGATAATAGTTATGACAACACACCCTATAAAAATTATCTTACACACCTCTACTCAGTCCAACAGACTAGCAAAATGGGCATATAGTTAATTGAACATGATATTGAATACAAAGTTCAGACGTCCGCCAAGTCACAAGTAATGACAAATTTCATGGTAGAACTAGCTAACAACAAGATAATGAGCGGGTGATCGCACAAGTTTGAAAATTATGTGTCCAAAAGTGGATCGAGCATCAATATTTATTTACATCTAATATGTGTAGTTTTTAGCATGTTTTAGGAGTCTCGATTAGCCATTTTCTGCATAAACATCTACTACATTCTTCTAATTTTAGAGTTCAAATAGTTTAATCCATTTGCATAGCACCACATTGCATTTGAAGAGATTTCAGGTATTTTAAGGCATAAAAATGGAGTGTTCTAGACAAGGGAGACAAAGAGATATAAAGAGCAGCACTTGGAGCCAAAAGTCGAACATGGCCAAAACTCGAGTGCCAACTCGAGCAAGAAGTCAAGCGGAGAACACACTCGAGTGCCATCTCGAGCAGCAGGTCGAGCACTATGATACTTGAGTGGTGTCTCGAGTTCATCATCCGCTTCTGGCAAAAGTCAAACCTAGCACTTTCGTCTTCACTTGATGTGTCTAATTTCACAAGCTACTTAAATAATGGGCCGAAAGTTAGACCACTCGATGGGCATAATCATTTCAGGGTTTTGTTGAGCTCTGTATAGATACTCTAAGTTCTACCAAAAACGTACCTAGGTTTTACTACTTTTTGCAACAGTCATTTCTTCTTTGTAATCATGAGACGCAAAAACCTTATGCTCTTGTTTTGAATGCAATTTTCGTTTTTTTCTAATCTTGTTTATCATACTATTTCAAGTCGATCATTAATGTCATATGTTGTGAATTTTACTGTTAATGTTTATGTTATGATTTACGTGTAATTGCCAAACGTCAATGGTGATATGGTATGTTAATAGCTTAATCGAGTTTGTTTGCCATGAGAGTAAAGTCAATGTCTTGTGAACTTACCACCTAAAGGTCTGCTATATTGAGTGTTGTCAAGCGCCTATTTGATTTAAATGATACACTGATTTGTGATACCCATTCTTCAGGGACCTGTTTTTATCACTTTGCACTTGATTTACCTACTGTTTTATTCTTTATTGAATCGCTCTGCCTTTATTCTGATTATTGCTATTTGCTACATTTACTTTTATGTTCAATTTAATTTATGCTTGATTAATGAAGGTTGCTAGAAAATATTCACCATAATTGGCTTGGATTAGAATGTTAGTTGCATCTTGAATGCTAGTTACACTCCCAATTGGGTTGACACCTATTATAATACATCGACATCTTAAAACCAATGTTCTCAGAAATTCCCTCTGCCTCAGCTATAAAATACTAACCAACAAAGTTTTATACAAATTAAGTGTTGAAGCATCGACTGTTTCCATTCTCATTGGGAGGTAAAGCACGCCCTTGGGAGAAGCACATGCCTACATGCACTATTACTTCATGGGATGAATGCAAGGGGGATTTTCTCACCAAGTACTTCTCCACCTCAAGAACTGCGAAACTCTGAAATGAAAGTTCTAGGTTTGCGCAAAAGAATGGCGAAACATTCTCTGAAGCTTGGGAACAGTTCAAAATGTACCAATCTCAATGCCTCATCATGGCTTTAGCATTGAGTCTCTACTTAGCACCCTCTACCGAGGAGTTCATCTAAAAACCTGCATGCTACTGGATACTGCAAGTAATGGAAATCTCTCTAACAAAGATGTTGATGATGATTGGGAGCTAGTTGAGAGTTTAGCTCAAGTTGATGGTAAGTAAATAAGGCATAACTGTGATAGGTACAGTTGAATTTGAGTCAATTAGTAGAAAAGAAATAAGGTATTGAATGAAAAGCTGGATAAACTATTATTCATTCACCAGAAACATGTATACTTACTGTGTCAAGAGGAACTCCAGGATGAAGATGATGAGGTTGAGTAGGTCAGCTTTGTGCAGAATCAGGGAGGTGGATACAACTACTAGAAGGTGAGATAACAACAGCTACTGAGCTCACCAAGAAATTTGTTTATGCTCATTCCAAGATTGATGCATCACATCATGACCTAAATTGTAAGTTCGAAACTCTAAATTAAAGGCTCAAGTTTGTTGAGAATCAACAAGCCTCTTATTCAACGGTGAAGACTAGCGGGAAACTCCCAGGAAAAACAGTTCAAAATCCGAAGGAATATCATGCTAGTGCCATTACACTCACAAGTGGACGTGAGATATTGATTCGTGCAAAGAGTGCTAATGATATCGAAGACAATAAAGATCAAGAGGGGAGGATAAACTCATCAATGATAAGACTAAAAAATCAACTCTAGTGAGTCAACTCGACCCTCCAGCTTGAGTTAAGCACAATCGAGTGCAACAAATTTCTCCACAGTTAGCAGAAAAAGTCTCTCCTTAAATTTAACTCGACGATGACACTTGTGTGGCACCATCTGAGGCTAAATAAAGTCAGCTTCACTGAAAATAGTTGTTTATCCCTCCGCCTTATAAACCGTAGTTTCCTTTCACAAAGAGGTTCAAGAAGGAGGTTGTTGAGATGCACAAAGCACTATTTGACAGAAAAAATCAAGGCATTGATCTCAAGGTCTCCATATTGGATGCTTCTATGTTGATGCCTTCTTACCAGAAGTTCCTAAAGATTCGATCAAGGAAAAAGTAAAAGAGGTTGAAGGTATGGTAGTGCTCACTCATGAAATCAGCGCCATCATTGATAGAAAAGTGGTACCAAAGAAGCTTGGTGATCCTGGAACTTTCACAATTTCCTGCTCACTTGGACCCTTATCCTTCAGCAAGTGCTTATGCGACCTTGGTGCATCAATAAGCCTCATGCCATTTTCGGTAGCAAAGAGATTGGGTTTCAGCGACTACAAATCCTATAAGATATCTTTGATTCTAGCAGATAGGACCATGAGAATTACTCACGACATCGTAGAAGATCTTCCTGTGAGGGTAAAAGGAGTCAAGATACCAACTGATTTTGCCGTCTTAGGTATGGATGAGGAACCTAATGATATGTTGCTATTTGGAAGATCCTTTTTAGCTATTGCTGGTAGAGTCATTGATCTTCATATAGGAGAAATCCAACTTATTTTTGGGAAAGACATGAAAATGAAGTTTAACATCAATGATGAAATAAAGAATCCAACCATTAAAGGTTAGATGTTCTCGATTCCAAAAACGGATGCTCTGTCCGATGAGTTATTGGAGGAATTAGTTGCACAAGATCAACTACAAGTCGCATTGACTAAATCAGTTGTGGATGGATATTTGAGTATATAAGCTGAGTGTTGTGGGAAACTTCTAGACGCTCACATGTAGGTTAACAGTTATGTTGTGATTGAAATTGGTTGAAACTATTTCTGAAGTCAGAGTAGTGAGCCACAATTTGACAGTGACTGCCTCAGATTCGACCCCTGACTCGAGTTGAAGGTACTCGAGTGCACCCCATCCATAACCTCTGACGTGTGGTCTGAGCTTAAGGCTCCCAAAGTGGAACTGAACCACTTCCTGCAAGGCGAACGCTCTCTTGGGCCCTAACTGCACATATTATGTCGATGCTTTGAGTAATGATGAGTTGAACATGCTGCTAACTTAACTCAAAAGGTTTAGGAGGGCTATAGGTTATTCTCTAGTAGCATTAGAGGCATATCATCTAGTTTTTGCACACATATGATTTATCTTGAAAACGAATCACATTCAATCATTGCGCCTTAAAGGAGGTTCAATCCGAATCCAAAAGAAATGGTGAGAAAGGAAATTCGTAAGCTATTACATGCTGATATTATCTATCCAATATCTAACAGTAAGTGGGTTTCATCTGTTCATTCTGTCCCTAAGAAGAGAGGAATAACTGTAGGTAAAAATGAAAAAAAATGAGTTAATCCCTAATAAATCTATCACTTGCCATAGGATGTGTATTGATTATAGGAAGTTGAAATTTTCATCTAGGAAAAATCATTTCCCACTTTATTTCATTGATCAAATGGTAGAATGGTTAGCTAATCACAAATACTACTACTTCTTAGATGGGTATAGTGGATTATTTCAAATCACTATACATCCAGATGAAGAAAAAACCACTTTCACTTGCCCATAAGGAATATTTGCATATAGAGGAATATCATTTGGTCTGTGCAATGCACCAGCTACTTTTCAACACTGCATGACTTCTATTTTTCAGATCTGATCAAGGAGACGCTTGAAGTTTTCATAGACGATTTCTCTGTCTATGACTCTTTTTCTCCTCTTGTTTGTCAAATCTGTGCATGATACTTAGCAGATGCATGAAAACTAATCTAGTGTTGAACTGGGAGAAGTGTAATTTTATGGTCAAGAAAGGAATTGTTTTGGGACACAAGATATCAGAAAATGGCTCCTAGCTGTGGTCTTTGCCTTTAAGAAGTTCATATCCTACCTCGTTGGTTCCAAAGTGATTGTGCATACAAATCATGCAACCTTGAAATACTTGATGAAAAAAAAAGATGCTAAGCCAAGGTTACTGAGATTGATACTACTGCTTCAAGAATTTGTCATGGAAGTAGAGGACAAACCTGGACTGAAGAATGGAGTGGCAGATCATATTTCACGAATGATGATAGAAGACTCACCTCCTATTGATGACTCGATGCTAGAGGAGCAACTCATGACGTTTATAGCAGAAAATAATTATGGTCAAATTAGCAGTGCTCACTGGAGTTATTTTGCTCTGGTATGCTGATTTAGTCAACTATTTGGTTGTTGGTTAAGTAGCAAAGAGTCTGGATTCCTATTAGAGGAGAAAAAATTTCAGAGATGTGAATCACTATTTCTGGGATGAGCCCTCCCTGTACAAGAAAGGATCTGATGGTTTGTTCAGACGGTGTATTGTAGAGGAAGAAGTTAAGGTATCTTTTAACATTGTCATGGGTCAGCTTATGGTTGTCAATTCGTCACGTTCCAGATAATTCTGAAAATTCTGTAATCTGGTTTATGGTGGTCGACTGTGCTTAAAAATACTCATAGTTTTGTCTCCAAACGTGGTCTGTGTCAAATAATTGGAAACATCACCTAGAGAAACGAGATGTTATGGAATCCGATCTTAGAGATCAAGGTGTTTGACTGCTAGGAATTGATTTTATGGGGCTATTCAATCCACATTCACATGGGAATAACTACATGGTTACAGTGTACTATTTCTCAAAGTGGGTTAAAATTATAATATGTCCAAACAATGATGATAAAGTCGTGCTGAAACTGTTCAAAAACATCATTTTCCCCTGGTTGGAGTGCCTCGAGTGGTTATTAGTGATGAAAGCTCCCACTTCATTAATAAAGTGTTTGAAAATATGCTAAGAAAACACGGAGTTAAGCATAAGGTAGCTACACCTTATCATCTATAAACCAGTGGCCAAGCTGAAGTCTCAAACAAGCAAATCAAAGCCATTTTAGCCAGAGATGTAGGAGATTCAAAGCAATATCGGGCATTTAAGTTAGATGACATGTTAATGACGTACATAACAACTTTCAAAATTCCAATTTGAAGGACTCATTTTCAGTTGATGTATGGGAAATCATGCCACTTATCGGTTGAGATAAAATACAAAGAACTGTGGGCAACAAAGTTTCCGAATTTTGATCTCTAGTGTGCTCAAGAGAAAAGATTCATGGGATTGCACGAGTTAGAAGAGACCAGACTTGAAGCTTACAAGAGCTAATTTACAAGAAAATGACTCAAGCTTTTCATGATAAGAAGATTGCACCCAAGCAGGTCACTACTAGTGATCAAGTACTACTATTTAAGAGACTGAAGTTCCCTAGAAAGCTAAAGTCAAGATGGTACGGTCCGTTTTGAGTTAGAGAAATTTTGTCATATGGAACATTAAGACTGAACTTGTTCCTTAGTTGGCTAGCGAAATCATTTTCGAGGGAATTTCGGTTATTCTCGATGAGCCACCTCATATCTGATGGGTGCGAGGATTCAAGTTTAGGACTCCAAAATAAGAACACTTGGGAGGTAATCCCATGGTATCCTTCGTAAATATTTTAATTAAGTTTTTATGATTTCATTGTTTTGTTTCTTGGTTTTTGATCTTGAATTTCAGGAATCTAGTGAAGTAGAGTTGATTCTTGAGCTGAGAAGATAAAGTGCAACAGTCGAAAAATGAGGTGGATAATGAACCCTCGTATCCTTAACATTTTTTTTATCCGACGTGTGTTGCACTAATTTGCTGAACATTTTTATCTTGCTAGACTGAGAAATGAGTTAAGTTGATTGATGTCTTTATGCATATCTCGCTGGAGTTGTTTTCGCTAAGCACAAAATTTTTATACTCCGAGTCTTGCATGTTTTTAGCATATAGAAATGCCCCATCCTGAGCAATAAAACAAAACAAACTCGAGTAGATGTCTTCACTAGCTCACTGTACTCTGAACAATCACATGGATTATCTAGAGTGAAAGTTGACATGATGTTTTCTTTGGTTCTGTTTCCTGTGCAATCACGTTTAAATAATAGTAGAGGACCCATGTGTTGGCCACAAAACCACTGTCATGTTCCTTTTTAGTTGGCACACATCACCTCACTCTTCACTCCACCACCATACTCACAAAATTCTCTCTCTCATGGTTTCTTCATTGTTCTTGGTAACTTTCTTCTTGATTTGTAGGGCTTCAAAAATTACATCAAGCGCCACCATCAACGTAACACACCCGTCGTGCCATCGCCGCCATTCCGCCAAGTGCTGCTATCTTTAACTCAAGCTACAACTCGACTGCCAAGCCGAGCATATCTCATCGCTGCTATTCTGCCAAGTGTTATCGTCTTTAACTCGAGCTAATACTCGAGTACCAAGCCGAGCACGTGCCATTGGTGTTATTCCGCCAAGCGCCGCCATCTACAACTCGAGTCTCCCTCACTACGTGATTCCAAGCTGAAGTCTCTGCCACTCACTAACTACTCCAACTCGAGTCTTCACCACTCACCCACTACCGCAACTCGAGCCTTAGCAACTTCACTACCGTGTCTCAAGCCGCCAATACGATACAGCAAATCGAGCCTCTCCTTCACCACTCGACCCTCAACTTGAGCCGTAGCCATTCTACCACCAAGTCGTAGCATTAATGAGGAGATCAGCTGCAAGTTCTTCGAAAAGAGGATACACTCGTTTTATGGCTGACGCGAACCCAATCACCTTATATGATAAGGAATCCAAGTTCGAGTTTGTGCATAAGAAAAAAAATATTCGCAAAGGGAAAGCGATTCAGGATGAACCAGAGGTAGATTAAATAATTGACAATAGCTCAAACGAGGGAAATGATAACATATATGAGTTTGATAATGAAGATGACGCTGGTGTGGCTACTGAGAGAATGATCACCATCACCAAGAAGGATCTTCTAAACGCATGCGGTTTGACTCAGTTCGTGTAAAATGCCAGAGAGACTTATACGTAAAATAATGTCTAGTTTATGTCTTCTGTGGAGCTACGTATATACCCCACTAATGAAGCGCAACTCAAGAGTAATGGGAGGCTTTGGGCCCTCACGTTTGAGATTAACGGAAAACACTACCATCTCACGGTAGATCAGTTCGAGAATCTTTTCAAATTCTCACCATGTAATGGACTCGATGATGCGTTTGAGAAAGATGAAATTAGCATTTTTATGGAAGCTAATAGCAGACTGTAACCCATTTGATTCGTCTAAGAGAAAATGCACTCAGATCAGAAACCCTTCCATTAGATATTTCCATAAAATTCATTGCAAATACGTGCTTTGCAGGACATGAATGTGGTAATATCAGTAGACCCGACCTTGAGATGATAGCTGAAGGACTCAAGAATGTCTTTAACCATTATGGTAATTCTGGGGGAACATTTAATGGAAGCTTGAACAACAGCGGGTTCACAAGGATGTTAATGAAGTAGTTAACAAGTTACCGAAAATGGGCTTGTCTCCCACAAAACCCCTAAAATGCTTGATATGGTTTACTTACAAACACACAAGTTCTTGCAAAATGGGCCACAAAAAAGACTTTGGGTGTATAAGTTTACATAGCCATCTCAAGAACCAAAGCAAAGGTAATGCCCCCCAACGTGAACTTCACACCACCGGGAGGCACATGTAACATCGCGTTTCTACCACCGGACAAGAAACTCATTGGGATTTGAGTGCATATAGACCATCATGAATAGGATACAGAATCATCATATGTGGAAAGAGAAGATCCTAAATGTTGTTATTTTCAAGAGTACGTGGATCCCAACATGCCGAAGAGACTGAAGATTGGTCACAAAAACCTTGGCCAAATGCAAATATTGGACAACTGTAATGTCAAGAAGGTTAATTATGGCCCTCAAAAAGAAAGAAGAACTACAACTCCTACAGAATATAGAGAGTTAACTCCTCCATTGCCTCTTTGATGTTGCACCTCAGCCTCACAAAAAACTAGAAGACATTCTATGTCAGAGCAACCTCGTAGGACATCAACACACATCCAAAGGCCATTGCCACAACCGCAACAACAAGAAGTTACACAACAAACTACGATACTTGACCTCAACTTAAAATATCAGTCCGAGTCCTTGTTTGAGCCTGCCAGTGTGGTTTACAGCTACAATGCTGAAAGAACCTCTGCCCCTAGTATGATACACAACCTACTACATATATTCGCAAAACATCTTCAGGCCGACCACAAATATGGAGGAGTGTCACAGTTGAACCACAACATGAGAACACAAAAGTGTTGTCCCACTGCTTGACCTTAGAGTAGGAGGTGACGAACTTCATGGATTTGCTAGGATCATCTCCTTCGTACCACTACAACACTCAGACAGAACATCAACCACAAGACGCTGATGGCATGGATGTGGATCCTATCGGGTGGTTTGTATTCCGCCGCCACAAATGTACAACTGCTACACTCTTCTTATATATAACATTGCATATTTAGTTATGTTTGCTTGTCCAAGATCTTTCATCATGCTTTTAGCCACACAAGGGACCATGTGATTTAAGTTTGAGGGAAGGTCCTAGATAGCATTTGATCATGTTTTCTCTGTTCTTATTTTTGATTCTCATGCTTTTATTTAAGTTTTATAGAAACCCAAAAAGATATTACATTTTGGTCATGCATTCATGTAAGGCATATATATATATATATATATATATATATATATTAAAAAATCATCAAAAAAAATAAACAGAGTGTCATGTAGTTTGCATCCATATAAGAACTACTCAAGTCATGCATTGAGGATTATGATGATTTTACATTGCAAGCTTGCTGATTTAGGTGCTAAATTCACTGCCTTGGGTTAATGTTGTTTGATGATTGCTTTCTGGTTCGAAGTGTACGACTGCACTATGGTAGGAATGTTTAGTTTAAGCTTCATATCTTAGCTGAATTTTGTTGTGATTAGACGTCACCACTTGCTAAGTGAGAACCTAAACTGGACGCTTAATTATCAAGTGTATGCTTTGAGTCTAAACTTGTTGATCAAAAAATACTTGGGTTTCCATTCACCATTTGCATCTATCTTATTAATCCAAGTAGTCTCCCACCGTGACCCTTACCTCCCTTTGTGCCATACATTGCTTGCTGTGTGACTATGTGATATATTTATTGGTATAATCCTGGCATAAAGTTTTAGGTGAGCGTCGATAGGAACAAGGCCTCATGTAGTTTATGGTTCACGATTTTTTGGATCAGACTAGGTGTAAGCGGTTTTTGTGTGTGGAAATTTTAGTTGTTTTTCTTGGGAAAGGAATGAAGAAAAGAAAAGAATAAAAGCCTAAGTCAAAGAACCTAAGGGGAGAAATGATAGATAAATTTATGTATGTTCTAGTAAAGGTTTTGGGAAATAAAAAGATAAAATTGGGTTCTTAGAAAGAAAGAGATAGACAAAATCTAAAGTGTCTTATGCATTAAAAGTGGAAATAGATTCAGAACTAAAGCTATAAAGTGATATAATCTAAAACTGTTAGACGAGTTTAATTAAGAAACCCATCTCCTTAAATTGGCAATGGAAAAGAAATTTGGGAAGTTGATCTTAATGGGCGATGGAATGAAAGAAAGAGAAACATCTTTGATTTATAAAGGTAGAATTATGATCGGTTTATGGGATTTAGAATAAATAGGTATGAGCTCGAGTTGGGTGCACTGGGTAGATGAGACCTTGTTTCTGTATGCCTAGTCTGATCCAAAAATTGTGAACCAGAAACTACATGAAACCTTGTTCCTATCGACGCTCACCTAAAACTTTATGCCATGATTACACCAATAAATATATCTCACAGTCACACATCAAGCAATGTATGGTGCGAAGAACCTAAGGGGAGAAATGAATTGTGCTATGCTAAAGCTTATTCCTAATTACGTCTATTGGCTCTTACATCTAGTGTTATGCTAAAGCTTATTCCATTTTTGAGGGATCCTCGTGCATATTTGATTTAGCCAATACATGGAAGAGATCATTTTAATCTTCTAGACCATTCCTTTAGCCAAATAAGTTCATAGGAAATGCATAGCTTGATCCATGGTTTGGTTTTAATGAATGTTAAAAGGAGTGGTTTATTTGAAGGCAATTGTAGGTTGATCTTTGAGTAAATTGAATTGTGATCAGCATGGCTAACATTTTCAGAAGAGTGATACTTGTTAGTACTGCAACCTAGAACATCAAAACAGGAGATTGAGTTTAGCATTTGGTTCAGCTTGCTTTGGTTTTGAGTCCCCGCTGAGCAACCTCTGCTCCGAACTTGTTCTTGTCTGTTTGCTTGAGGGCAAGAAAAGAATAAGTTTGGGGGGGAGTTGATATATGTGGTTTTTAGCATGTTGTAGGAGTATCATTCAACCATTTTCTGCATACATATCTACTATAATCTCATCATTTTAGAGTTCATATAGCTTTATCCATCTGCATAGCACGCACATTGCATTTGAGGAGATTTCATGTATTTGAAGGCACAAAAATGGGGTGTTCTAGACAAGTAAAGAAAAAGAGGTACAAAGAGCAGCACCTGGAGCCAAAAGTCGAGCATGGACGAAATTCGAGTGCTAGCTCGAGCCAGAAGTCAATTAGGGCTAAAACTCGAGTGCCACCTCAAGCCAGAAGTCGAGCAGGGCCAAAACTTGAGTGCCAGCTCAAGCCAAAAATCAAGCGGAGAACACACTCGAGTGCTAGCTCAAGCCGCATGTCGAGCACCACGACACTTAAGTCGCATATCGAGTTCATCATCCGCCTTGGTCAAAGTCGAACCTAGCACTTTCGTTTTCACTTCATGTGCCAAATTTCACAAGCTACTTATATAATGGGCCAGAAATTAGACCACTCGATGAGCCGAATCATTTCAGGGTTTGGTGAAAGTCTGTATAAATACTCTAAATTCTACAAGAAACACATCTAAGTTTTTATTAGCTTTTGCAACAATCGTTTTCTTCTTTGTAATCATGAGATGTAAAAACCTTCTACTTTTGTTTTGAATGCAATTTGAAATTCGATCATTAATGTCATCTGCTATAAATTTTACTGTTAATGTTTATGCTATGATTTTTGTGTAGTTTACCTAGGGCTCTTGAGAATAGGTTAGGTTGGCATGGATCTTAAGTCTTTTAGGTTGCTTGAGGTTAAGCAAATTAGATATTATCTGATTTGGTGCTTGCATCACTTGTTTCATCCTGATTAACTGAAGCATGTTCTTAGATGTTGTATCACCCGATAGATGTTTGGTAGAACGTCTGACCAAACCAACTTTAGACATTTACACTCGTAGCTCGAGAGATTGAACGTCTAAGGTGTGAATCAGCTCGAATTGAGTTGTTTCTTCATGCTTGTTAAGTTGTCAAACGCCTATGGCGATATGGTATGTTAATAGCTTAATCGAGTTTGTTTGCCACGAGAGTGGATTCTGTGTCTTTTGAACTTCTCGCCTAGAGGCATGCTCCATTGAGTGTTGTTAAGCGTCTAGTTGATTTAAATAATACATTTATCCATGATACACATTTCTCAGGGACCTGTTTTCTCATCACCCTGTGCTTGCTTTACCTATTGATTTATTTTTTATTGAAATGCTCTGCCTTTATTTTTTATTATTGCTATTTGATTTGTTTACTTTTATGTTTCAATTTAATTTATGCTTGGTTGATTTAGATTGCTAGAAAATATTCACCCTGACTGGCTTAGATTAGAATAATTAGTTGCGTCCTGAATGCTAGTTACACTCCCAGTTGGTTTGACACCTATTATACTACATCGAAACCTTAGTATAATAAGATTTGAAAAATAGAGTGAAATCATGTTATGAACATCGCCATATATTAATGTTCTCAAAAATTCCTTTTGCCTCACTATAAAGTATCAACCAACAAAGTTGTATACAAATTAAGCCTTGATACTAGGTATAAAAATTGCACATAGCCTCATAATCAAATTGCTCAAAGCGCACATTGTCTCACAACTCATAGTCAACCAATGCAACAACAATTGCAGGATGGAAATTTCCTCAAGCTTTTTCACCACCTAGCAGTGAAATTTTAAAAGTTTGAGCTAACTTAAATCCCTCATGAATAATACAGAATTCTCGACATCAGACACCCTTGTTAGGTAGAGCTTTATATGAGATGTGGGAAATATGCATGACCATATCAACATGACGACATCCTTAAGCGAACGATCTAGTATAAGCTACCAACAAAACCATCATGACAAATTTCAAGAAACGTCGCGATTTAAACCCTAGTGTGCTATGGGTATATAGGACTACCCCTTG
>JAKUCM010002339.1:0-73267 GCA_023374145.1 Lepidium sativum | reverse complement strand
TTTTAATATACAATCTTTTCTAGCAATTTTCGATCTCTATCTTTACAAAGCAATTTACGATTTTTTAGTCTTAAGTTTATGCAATTGATTTTCGATTTTAAGTCTATGTTTTACTTCATGAATTAGTCTAGGGTTCTTGAGGAAAGGGTGAGATTAGGGGAAAACTTAGGGATTTCCATATTTGTTTATGTTTGATTGAGGTCTTAGATCTCTTCAATTTAAGTGTTCTTAATGCCTATTTCTCTATGATGAATTGAAATTTGATGGTTTGGTGTTTCCCACCCTTTTTTTTTTTTTTTTTTTTTTTTTTTTTTTTTTTTTTTTTTTAGGAGGAAAAGAGAGAGATGGGTGGGAAACACCAAACCATCAAATTTCAATTCATCATAGAGAAATAGGCATTAAGAACACTTAAATTGAAGAGATCTAAGCCTAATCAACCCTAAACAAGTATGGAAATCTCTAGTCTACCCTAATTTCACCATCTCCTCAAGAACCCTAATGGATCTACTCAAAATTCGTGATGAAGAACATAAACCCAGAATCATAAATCATTAACATCAAAAGATAAATCAAGAAGAGATGAACAACAATGATTAAAGGCAGAAAATCAAATAACCAAAAAATCAACAAGGATCTAAGATTCAAGAGAGAGAGATTACAAGAGAAAAAAATCTTTTTGTGATTAAGAGAAAAGTAAAACATGCTAGGGTTTGCCTAATTACATTAAGGGGGTATTTATAGCATTTTTTACAAAAAACCTTATAGATGACATCCTGAACCGCTCGACCAAGTGATGGTCGAGTGTCAGTGAGATATGCCAAATCTTATAGATGACATCCTGAACTTCAACTCTAGGCCGATCGATTCACCCACGGGTCTTCTTGTAGTCCAAAATACTCCATAATAAGCTCTTGAAGTACATAAAATACACTCTTATGCAATGTATGCAATGCCCAATACCAAATAAGCATAATAGACTTAAAAATACGTAAAACAATGATAATACTGCAAGTATGAATGCAAAATGTACTAAATAATGTCCCTAAAATATGCTAAAATGGAGACACATCAGCCGGCGAGGAGGGCTTCGTATTCAACTTTGTTATTCGAGGCGGAGAAAGCTAGCCGGAAAGATTATTCGAGGATTTCTCCAGCTGGTGATTCGAGTTTGATGCCAATGACCAATCCGTGATGGGATGTTGAACCGTCCGCGCATAACATCCATTTGTCTGTTTGTTCGAATAGTAGGCCATTTTTTGTCCTCGGGACAGTTCAATGAGAAAATCTGCCAAAACTTGGGATTTTGCGCATGTACGTCATTTATGCTCAATGTCGTACTCACTTAGTTCGACTGCCCAATTGGTCATCCAGCCCGACTTGGTAGGACTATGCAGTATTGTTTGTAGTGGGTAATTTGTGAGAACGACTACGCATAAGACTGGATATATGGGCGTAATTTTCTCACCGCAGTCATTACTGCTAGGGGCCAATTCTTCACTTGTGTATCTCGTTTCTACGTCGTCCAGCGACTTGCTAACATAGAAAATGGGTTGTTGTTCTCCACGGTCATGTTTAACGAGCACTCCGCTTACTACTGAGTTGTTTATAACGATGTATAGGTATATAGTGTCTCCTTTGGGTTTTGCCAGGACATGTGTCATGGACATGTATTTCTTTAGCTGCTGGATTGTCTCCTCGCATTTTTTGTCTCATATAAAAGTCTTGTTTTCACGAAGCAGTTGGTAGAATGGGAGACATTTATTTGTCGACCCAGAGACGAAGCGATTAAGGGCGGCGATCCGTCCTATTAGTCTTTGTATCTCGCGCGTGTTTTTTTGGGATGACATATCAAGGATCACGGTTTTTTTTAGGATTGGACTTTATCCCTCGCTTTGTGACGATGTAGCTGAGAAACTCTCTTGATGTTACTCCAAACATGCATTTGGCGGGATTTAGCTTCATTTGGTATTTTTTGAAGATGTCGAAGGATTCTTTGAGGTTAGTGACATGTGCTTCAACTTTTGGAGAGTTAACGAGCATATCATCTATGTATACTTCCATTGTCAGACCGAGCTGGCCCACGAACATCTTGTTAACGAGTTTTTGGTAGGTGGATCTAGTGTTTTGAGTCCGAATGGCATGAGCTTGTAGCAATATGTGCTGCGGTCTGTAATGAAAGCAATTTTTTCTTGGTTCGCTGCGTTCATCTTGATTTGATTGTAGCCAGAGAAAGCGTCCATGAAGGATAATAGCTCGTTTCCCACTTTAGCTTCGACGAGCCTATCGATGTGTGGGAGTGGGAAGCTATCTTTCGGGCATGCTTTGTTGAAATCGGTAAAATCTATACAGACTCTCTAGTTACCATTTTTCTTCTTGAATACGATTATAGAAACGGCTTCGGTTAATCTGTGGACCGTATCATTGACAGTTTGAGCACTTTCGTGCCCAAGTTTTTGTTTTTTCGTTTGACAGGCTTGTGAGTTGAGTCATTTTTGGGCTCGTGACTTGTAATTGTTGGATCGATACCAGGCATGTCTCCGGTGCACCACGTGAACATTGAGATGTTACTTTTGAGAAAGGTGATGAGCTCGTCACGATGTGTCCTAGGTAGGTTGAGGCCGACGTTGACGCAACGTGCTGGATCTTATGAGTCGAGGCTGACTTGCTCAGTTATCTCCTTTCTAGGATTATTTTGTAGAATGTTTCGAGGGTCGTTACCAACCCGAGGCCGGTCGTCGGTTTTAATAGAAATCATGCATGATCGTGCCACCGACAATCTAAGTTTATACTCAGTGATGAAGCATGTACATGCCATTCATTGACTGTTGTGAATGGTGAAGATATCGCGCTCGGTTGGGAATTTGACGCATTAGTGGTATATTGAGACGATAGCTTTCATCAAGTAGATCTAGGCCGTATCAAGAATGATGTTATTGATTGTTGGCCTATCGACGACAAGGAATTTGATCTATCTGGTTGCGCACGCCAGATATATTGGGAGTTTTACTGTCCTGTATATTAGCATTGAGTTTCCATCAAAACCAGTTAGTGGTCGGGCGGTTTCTTTGAATTCCATGTCGGCTTTTGGGATGCACAATTTGTCCAGAGCTCCCTTAAATATTAAGTTGACGGTGCTTCTTGTGTCGACGAGGATTTTCGTTATGTCGCAATCGGCGACGCGGAGCTCCACCATGACATTGGCGTTATGTGTTTGTTGGACACCTTTGACATCAACATGGTTGAAAGTGTTGACCTTGTTTGGCTGGGAATCATGGATATGAGTGACGTTTTCTGAACCGCATTCGTATTTGGCGTATATTTTGAGTGGGTTGGCCTCTCGTTTGGGGTTCTTGATTGCTCGCATAGAGTCGTTGGTTTCGTTCAAACTCCCCATGATCATGATTGCCTGTCTGCGAGGTGGAGGTGGTAGCTCTGTGTCGCGGTCAATACGCTTTTCTGGTGGCTCTCCATCGGCTTTCATGTCCTCGTCTCGCTCTCGAGTTCCTTGGGTGTTGGTTCGAGTGCGATTGTTGTATGGACGTTGTTTGGGCTCGGCTACCCTTACGTCTCCCTTGTCAAATTTGGCAAGGAGCAGTTCCCTTTAAACATGGCACCGTTTCCGAATTGTTTGTGGTATGAGTCGTAAGATAGTTTGTCATCCCTAAACGGGTCTAGGTACCATTTGTTAGTGGGGGTCGAGTTACATTTTGGCATATCCTCGGCGGGCTCATTGATTGCATAGGCCGAGGCGCGCTTCCCCTTATCATTCTTGTATCCACGATCGTAGTGTTGACGGTGTTCGTGATATTCTTCTTGTGCAGCTTCTTCGGGCGCGTCTCTAGTTATCGGGGATCTAATGTTGTACCTTTTCCGCTTCGTCAGTCTGTGTTCCTCAATCTCGGCATATATGGCGCTTTGGTGTAAGACGTTTTCTAGGGAGATGGGTTTTTGCAGCCTGTAGTCGGCTATGAGCTCGGAGCCGTAGTAGAGGGATTTATTCAGCATGTTGATCCCGACTTCGTATGTGATTGTTATTTGTGACGCTACTTCTCTAAATCGACAAGGAAAGAGAATAGTTGTTCTTTGGGTCCTTGCACTATGGCTTGGAGATCGGCTATCGAGGTGTTTTTTTTGTATAAGTATTGAGTAATGCCTAAAAAAAACCTCCACGAGCTGTTGGAAGTTGTAGATAGAGTACTGGTCGCGTTTCGAGAATCATTCAAGTGTGTCATCAGATAGGTTTTTGACGCACATTTAACAATATTCCACATCTTTCTCTTCTGGGAGAAACCGCGTTCTTCTCATGGCGACGTCGAATGCCCTTATAAACTTTCTAGTATCTGATTTCCCGTCAAAAGTGGGGTATTTGACTTTCACGTCATGGTGGAACGGGGTACCGGAGAGACGCCTGGTGAAAGGCGTGTTTTGTGCCTCGGAAAACACTTGTGTGATTTCTGGCACGGAGCTTTGAGATCAGTAGAACTAGGCTGCCATTATGCGTACCTCGTTTCGCAATGCAAGTAAATCTACCTCTCTAGGGCCCTCGTTTTACGGTGGTGGCATCAACGTGTCTGCTTTGCTTCCGACTTGCTGCAATCTGGGTGGCTCATTGAATATTCTTATCTGAAGATGAAGTGGGGATCGATTCATTGGTAGGCCGAGCTCGGCGCGTAGGTGCGTCAGCATATCCAGAAATGAATCTGCCCGACGATTGGTTTGTCTGTGGGAAGGGTTTTTTTGTGTTTACTTGAGGGAGCTGATATGTGACGACGTGCATTATTGTCTCGTCTCCGTCTTCAGCGGTTGCAGACAGGAGTTTAGTGTGTTGAATACTTTTTGGCATTGACGGCGATGCCTTTGAGGCGGGCGATCTCATGGAGGTCGTTCGCAGACCGGAGAGTACTTTTTTGGCTTCCGCTGGCGGGACTCGGTCAGTTATTCTACCACTTGTGTATTGAGAAATTCTTTTTGTCCTCTCCTTCTAGCGCCAATTGTTTATACTTACTAAATTTTAGATTGATAGTAATGATCTATTTATTAAGTGGCAAAATGATTTGATACAAGAATGTCAGAGAGAAAATGTCTTAATTCCATCCAAAATCCCTCCTAAATTTAGGGTGTATTTCCCCTTTCATAGGGGTCATTATTGCCCTTGTTGGCCGATGGACCGGCCAACGAGGTCCATGCCTAAATGACTAAAAGGCGAGGCTCATTAAGCTCGAATTTTGCTTGACGACGTTGCGGCCGATGTCGACGTAATTAATCTGTAGGTGACGTAACCGTCTAAAGATGACCTGGCCGGCTGTTTATTAATGGACCAATTTATAACCCATTATTTATGGCAGTGAATTTTAAGTGGGCCAGGAGGACCGCAGGTCCACCTGCAAGCCTCTGCTAGGCTTTGACCACGCCAGGTTGAGATTGTTTTGTCTCGGTGGTCTGCTTTCTTGTTAGTTATCCTTTATGTGTTTATCGCGCATAAACTCTCCATATTTGCATGTAAACACATTTACGTTCAGTTGCTTCTATATTTTCCATATAAGCGAAGGTAGTGCTCTACAGTCTCTGTTATACCCAAAATTTTAATCTATTTGAATCATGAGACATTCAATATAATTCTCTAAAGAGCGAGACATGTTTGGTGGTAGTTGTAACAGATGAACACTACTCAAAACTCGAGCTACAAGATTGCATTCAAACAAAACGTGTCTCATAGTTTTTGGAGATGAGTTACAAATGTTGCATAACACATTAACATGTAAAACATGCTCCCTCAAACATTCTGCAACACTTATCGCTCCTGAGAGAAGGCACCATAAGAACATTCACATATTTGGCTCTGTTTTGAACTTCCAAACTTTCGATTTTTGAGCATATGTTCTTCTTGTTTCTTCTGATGATGGATATGGCTGACCAATTGATCCGTATTTAAGCCAATAGCCACTTCGAACTGAGTATTTACCATCCTTCGTATGAACCCAACACCAGCTATCAGTTTCTTCAATATGCAGAGGATAGGATGTAATACAGTTAATATCATTTTGTTGCAAAAGCATTTGAAGTGAATCACTTTTCCAACTTCCTTGCACATTTAAGAGATTTGATACTTTCGACTCTAAATTAGGTAATGCTTATATGCTCACTGGTGTTCGTGGTTCAATATCTTGCACCCACTTATCCCACCAAACCTTTGTCTTTTGTTCATTCCCTATGGTTTGTAGTAAACCTTGACTAAGTAACTCTCGGCCAAAAAGGATACTGTGCCAAGCATATGAGGGACGAGATCCTTGTCAAGCCTTGAGAAAGCTCTTTTTGTCAAAGTATTTAGCTTCGTACATTCTGCTGGTTAAAGAGTCTGGTTCAGTTAGTACCTTCCACGCTTGCTTTTCGAGAAAGGCCTGATTGAAATCCCCGACATCTCGGAAGCCTATCTTTCCTTCTTACTTGTACTTGTACAATTTATCCCAAGAAACCCAATACATTTTCTTCTTCTTCATTACCGAGACTACCTTATCTCCAAAGGTGATAGCCGACTTTTGAAAATCAATTTTCTGTCTTGAGGCTTCACCATACAGCTTCAAGCACCGTAATAAATCACAACCTTCTTTCAATATGGCCTGACAAACAAACAAACTATCATCCGCAAACAATAGTTGTTGTACCGAATGACACTTAGCTGTGAGTATTATACATGTGATACAATCTTCCTGCTCAGCACATTTCATCACATGAAACAATGCCTCTGCACACAAGATGCAGATAAAAAGAGACAAAGGGTCGCCTTGACGCAGACCCCTCTCCGATATATCGGCCAATAAGATTTAGTTTTACCATTAAGAGTGATTGAGTAGGTAATTGATCTAATGCATGTCATAAGCCACCTTGTCCATTTATCCTTAAAATTGAGTCTCTTAATAAGTTCTTAAAGAAAGTTTCATTCCATTTAGTTAAATGCCTTGGACATATCCGTTTTTATAGCCGTGAAATCCTTGTTATGCCTTGAATTTGTTTTCAGCACATGAATCATTTCATGATCTATAAGGATGTTCTCAGATATTATTCTTCCAGCCACAAAAGCTCCTTGTGTGTCCAAAACTATATCAGGCAGGAACCGTTTAAGTCCATTACTCATGGCTCTCGACACTATTTTATACATAACCGAGCACAAGTTAATGGGACGAAGGTCCGTCATCTTGTTTGGATTTGGTATCTTTGGGATTAAATAAATCTGCATATAATTCCAATCTTTAAGCATACGAAATGAACCAAATAAACCCTTAACTTCTTCAATGATTTGAGAGCGTATGTTATCCCAGTATTATTGGAAAAAAGTTCAGGTCATGCCATCAACCCCTGGACTTTTATTAGCCTTGATATTAAACGTTACTTCTTGAATTTATTCATAAATTACATGCTTAGTAAGTTCAAGATTCATCGATGAAGTTACTCTCAAATTCATGCCACATAGGAGCTCTTGTAAATTAGAGAACGAAATTATATTCTATTGAACTGAGATAAGTACAATGTATATGATACATAAGAGTATCCTAGTTATGATATAATCATTTACATAATTATCCTTTGCTTATATACTTTATACACCCCTTCAAGATGGAGGCGCCTTAGTGACTCCAATCTTGGAATGAAGATCGTCAAACCATGGTCGAGGTAGAGGTTTGGTGAGTGCATCGGCTAGTTGGTCTTTGGTTGAAACGTGTGTCACCCTAAGAGCACCTCAACGTATATTATCTCGGACAAAATGGTACTCCAATGCAATGTGTTTCATCTGTGAGTGGAAAACCGGATTAGCACATAGGTAAGTGGCGCCAACGTTGTCACAGTAGATCACCAAAGTAGCTGGGAGTTGAACATGTAGTTCCTTGAGCAAGGAGCAGATCCACCGGAGTTCGGAAGCTGTATAGGCGACCGCTCTGTACTCGGCTTCCATCGATGATTGTGCTACTCCTTTTTGTTTATTTGAAGACCAAGAGATGGGTGTGCGACCAAGGTAAATGATGTAAGCATTGGTAGAGACAAAATTGGCAGTGTCACCTGCCCAATCAGCATAGGAGAACGCATGTAGACGCAATAGTGAGTTGGCTTGGAAGTAAATCCCATGTGTGAGTGTCCCAACCAGATAGCGTAGTATCGGCTTAGCAGCTTGCCAATGCATATCTGTCGGCTCATGCATGTATTGTGACAACATGTTGACAACATAAGATATATCAGGCCGTGTGAGAGCAAGATATTGTAGGTTTCCAACCACCTGTCTATAGTCACTAACATCATCCAATTTTGTACTGGAATGAAGAGTAAGGCGAGGTTGAGAGGCCATTGGTGTCGTTATTGGTTTAGAGTCAAGCATCTGTGTTTTATACAAGAGATCCACAATGTATTTCCTATGAGTCATGTGAAGTCCATGTGCTGTGCAAGTAGCTTCAAGACCAAGAAAATAGCTGATTGGACCCATGTGTTTGAGTGAAAATCGATCTGCAATACGTTGAATAAAAGTGGTGACAACATTTGTGGTGTTTCCGGTAACCAGTATGTCATCGACATATACTAAGATGTAGACCAAAGTATGTGGGCGCTGGAACACAAACCCGGAAGTATCAGGTACGGAGTTAATGAATCCAAGTTGAAGGAGATACCCTCTCAATTCTCTATACCATGCGCGGGGAGCCTGTTTGAGACCATAAAGAGCTTTTCTTAGTCTACACACATGGTGAGGGCGGTCTTTGTCAACGAAGCCAGGTGGTTGTGTAATGTAGACCTCATCAGTTAAGGTGCCTTGTAAGGAAGGCATTGTTGACGTCTAGTTGTCGCATGCACCAGTTCTGACCTACAACCAACTTAAGAACAATTTGAATGATTGTAGATTTAACAACGAGACTAAATGTCTCGGCATAATCTTTACCGTACTCTTGGTTGAAACCCCGAGCTACCCATCGTGCCTTATATCTCTCCACACTACCATCAGGACTGTACTTCAATGTGTAAATCCATTTTGTGGGAATCACATTCTGAGTTGGATTGGGAGGAACAAGATCGAACGTATGGTTCCAAACTTGTGCATTGAATTCAGATGTGAGAGCACCATGCCAATTTGGATCATTGAGAGCTTGAACATTTGTTCTCGGTTTGATGTGTGATGGACCTGCAACCATCGCATATAAAGAAAGGTTTTGGTTAGGTTTGCATATCTGATTCTTAGAGCGAATTGTCATCGGATGAGCATTAGTCTACGGTTGTGCTAAGAGAGGATTTGGTGGGGCAGTTGTTGCTGGAGCAGAATTGATATGATCATGGAAGACAGCAAGGAAGCTAAGGAGAATTTGGAGCTAAGCAATGAAGATCACGAGAGAGCTTTGGAGATTCCAGTCAGTCCAATTAGAAGATCACGGGCTAAATAAATCAAGGAGAGCACTTGTGGATTTATATAAGGCCTTTTGGACAAAGAACAACATAAGGAATCCATTGGAATTTATACTTGCCAAGTCCAAACCACTTTGAGCCTTCTACAAGTCCAAGAGAAGTCCTAAATCAAGTCTTAAAGTTCAGCCTATGAATAGTGACGAATTTGGAAGACTAAAATATATTTTGGAGGTCAAAAGTTCAAGAATCCTTCTCATTCAAGTCATAGTAAATTGTGACATTTACTTGTCATTTACTTAGTAGTCTTTACTCTTCATATTTAAGACATTCAATAAGTTTAGAGGAATCTAGAGAGTCATTTCTTTTCTTTATAAACTCATGTAATTCTCATTTGTGAGGATCCAACTTTTTTTATCAATAAATTTGAGAGTGATTCTCTTTTGTTCTTTGTGAACTTTTCAATCTTTTTTGGTGTGTCATATCCAAGAGATCAAACTGGTTTATCAAGTAATTTTCATCACACTTGTGTAGCCATTCCTAGCCATTGGCGTGAAGGGGCGAGTCGAAACAACAACAATCTTTAATTTAATATACTAAAGATGGGGGCTACTCGATTCAACATTTTGTGATTCCACCACCTTGCTTAATTGAAGGCAAGTTGAAAGAACAACAATCTTAGGTTTGATATACCTAAGGTGGGGGTTACTCAAGTTCTTTCAAGACCAAGGACTATCCTTTACAACTTGGAGTGACGATTCCTTCGGGATTCCGCGTCATTTGGTATCAGAGAACACCTACAAGTTATTTAATCTTTTCATTTTCTATCTATTCATCTTCTATCTTTTCATCTTCTACATTTCCAACTTCTATCTTTTCATTTTCTATCTCTTAATCTTCTATATTTTCATCTTCTATCTTTTCTACTTCTATCTTTTCATCTTCTATCTTTTCATCTTCCATATTTTGATCTTCTATCTTTCTAACTTCTATCTTTTCATATTTTCTTTTTTAATTAATTAGAAAAAAACAAAAAAAAAGCAAAAAAAAAGGAATATATTAAAAAAACAGAAAAAAAACTTTTCATCTTCTATAATTTATAAAAAAAAGAAAGATATTGTTCGTTGTTTGTTTGTGTACCAAGATCTATCTAATACTTGAGTTGTTTGATACTTTTTAGATCATTGAACCTTGGGTAAAACAAATCAAAGAGTGTTTGATTAGTTCTATAAGAACATTTTCAGATTCAAAAAAAAAAGAGGAAAAAGGTGTAAGGTTGTGAGAACATTTGAGAGAAAAGCCAATAATTTGAGGGAAACACTTGTGTGTCAAACACTTAAGAGATTGTGAGGCATTTTTCTATTGAATCTTCTTTTTCTTACAGGTTCTAAGTATGTCAAACGACAATAACGACAATCTGGAGGGTGAGCAAATACAAGGAATTCCAAATCTCCAAATTCAAGCTTTGATGGGAGAGATGACCCGTTTGTTGAAAGTTGAGATGGAAGCAGTCAATGAACGTTTGGATCAAGTTCAAAATGAGATAACACTTAGGCAACAACCTCGGCTGCCTACCGTACAAGGAGATCCATCACCGGCGGAAGTACAAAGAGGCGGTGTTGACTACTATGGTCGAGATGGACACTCATCTACCTCGAGTCAAAGGACACCTAGATGAGCTACGGAAGAAAGAGCTCGGGCTGAAGATAATTTAAGGGGACTTAAGCTGAAAATTCCATCATTTCAAGGAAAAATTGATCCAGATGCCTATCTCGAATGGGAGAAAAAGATTGAACTCATTTTTGATTGTCAAAACTATTTCGAGCTAAACAAGGTACGAGTTGCCACCACTGAATTTTATGATTATGCTATTAATTGGTGGGATCAAGTGGTGACAAGCAGGAGAAGAAATAGAGAAAGACCCATTGAGACTTGGCAAGACATGAAAACCTTGATGAGACGACGATTCGTTCCTAGTCACTATCACCGAGAGTTACATCAAAAACTTAGGAGATTGGTGTAAGGCAACCGAAGTGTGGAGGATTATTTTCAAGAGATGGAAATACTTATGATGAGAGGCGATATAGAAGAAGATCGTGAGGCTACCATGGCCAGATTTCTTAGCGGTTTGAATCGTGAGATCCGAGACCGAGTAGAGATGCAACACTATGTGGAATTGGAAGATATGTTGCATAAGGCTATCTTGGTGGAGCAGCAGATCAAGAGGAAGGGTAGGACACGTCAAACTTATGGCATGAGTTCTATCACTCAACGTCCTAGCTACTCACGCAAAGAAAAAATTGTTCCAAAACCAAAGTTTGAATCCAAGCCGAATACTAGCCGACAAGAGGTCAAAGGTAAAGTTGAACCCTCTTCTACAAGAAATCGTGATGTGCAATGTTTTAATTGTCATGGCAGGGGACATTATGCAAATGAATGTTCAAACAAGAGGGCCATAATACTTAGAGTCAATGGAGAGTACGAAATTGAGGAAGAAGTGGTTTCAGATTCTATGTCATCTCAAGATGGGATGGAGTTACCTGCAACCAAAGGTGATCTTTTGGTAGCTAGAAGGTCTTTGAGTGTGCAAGGTAAACTAGAGGAGAACGTGCAACGTGAGAATCTATTCCACACGCGATGTCTTGTTCTTGATAAGGTGTGTAGTCTTATAATTGATCGAGGGAGCTGTACGAATGTGGCGAGTAATACACTTGTCGAGAAACTGGGATTGACTACTCGAAAACATCCCAAGCCATATATGCTTCAATGGTTAAGTGAGTTTGGAGAACTCAAAGTGTCAAAGCAAGTTGTGGTTCCATTTAGCATTGGGAAGTATAAGGACGAGGTGATTTGTGATATTGTGCCAATGGAGGTTGGGCATATTCTTCTTGGGAGACCGTGGCAGTTTGATCGGAAAGTTGTTCATGATGGTTTCACCAACAAGCATTCATTTGGTTATAAGGGAAAAACTGTTACGCTTGTTCCTATGACTCCTAATGAGATCTACCAAGATTGTTTGCTTCTAAAGCAACGTGAGGAGAGAGCTATGAGTGACTCAAACACAAAAAAAAAACCAAAAAGAGAGTGAGATTGAGAGAGAAACACAAAAAAAGAGTGAGCTTAAGAGTGAAACACACAAAGAGAGAAAAGAGAGAAAACACAAAAATTTCTTTGTGAGGTCAAGTGAGATAAAGAGAGCTTTTGATTCACATCAGCCTATATTTGTACTTATGTTCAAAGAGGTCTTTGTGAGTTCTACTAACCTTGACTCAGGTTTGCCTAGTGGTGTTTCTTCTTTGTTGCAGGATTTTGGAGATGCATTTTCGGATGAGAACCCTAGTGGTTTACCTCCAATCCAAGGGATTAAGTATCAAATTGACTTTGTACCCGGATCATCCATTCCAAACCGTCCAGCCTATAGAACCAATCCGGAAGAGACCAAGGAGTTGCAAAGACAAGTGAGTGAGTTGATGGAGAAATGATATATCTGTGAGAGCAAGAGTCCATGTGCCGTGCCTGTTTTACTAGTTCCTAAGAAGGATGGAACTTGGCGTATGTGTGTTGATTGTAGATCCATCAATAATATCACGGTAAAGTTTAGACACCCAATTCCTCGCTTAGATGATATGTTAGATGAGCTGCATGATTCTTGTGTCTTTTCTAATATTGATCTTAAGAGTGGATATCACCAAATTCGAATGAAAGAGGGTGATGAATGGAAAACAACTTTTAAAACAAAACATGGTCTTTATGAGTGGTTAGTCATGCCTTCTGGATTAACTAATGCACCCAGCACGTTCATGAGGTTAATGAACCATGTTTTGAGACCTTTTATTGGTTTGTTTGTGGTTGTCTACTTTGATGATATTTTGATTTTTAGCAAAAGTTTGGAAGAGCACAATGAGCATTTGAAATCGGTTTTAGGTGTACTAAGAAAGGAAAAGCTATATGCTAACTTGAAAATTTTTACCTTTTGTTCGGATAACCTTGTGGTTCTAGGCTCTATTGTAAGTTCACATGGCATTCAAGTAGACGAGGAGAAAGTGAGAGCAATCCGAGAATGGCCAAATCCTAAAAGTGAAGGAGAAGTTCGAAGTTTCCATGGCCTTGCTGGATTCTATAGACGGTTTGTTCGTGATTTTAGCACTATTGCTGCCCCGCGTACTGAAATGATCAAGAAAGATATTGGATTCAAATGGGGAGAAGCTCAAGAGAATGCATTACAACAACTTAAGGAGAAACTCACCACTGCACCACTTTTATTTTTTCCTAACTTTCTTAAAACATTTGAGATTGAATGTGATGCATCAGGTGTAGGCATTGGAGCTGTGCTTATGCAAGAGAAGAAGCCAATCGCTTACTTTAGTGAAAAGCTTGGAGGAGCAACTCTAAACTATCCGACTTATGACAAGGAGTTGTATGCTTTGGTTAGAGCTTTGCAAACATGGCAGCAATATCTTTGGTCAAAGGAGTTTGTGATTCATACAGATCATGAGTCTTTGAAACACTTGAAGGGTCAACAGAAACTAAACAAACGACATGCTCGTTGGATGGAGTTTATAGAAACATTTCCTTATGTCATACGATATAAGCAAGGAAAAGAAAACGTTGTGGCTGATGCGTTTACAAGAAGATATGCACTACTATCTCCTCTTGATGTTAAGGTTCTTGGTTTTGAGCACATTAAAGAGTTATATGAAATTGACCTTGACTTTCAAGAAGTGTTTAGGACTTGTGTGAAGCATGCGTATGGAAAGTTATATCTTCATGAGGGTTTTCTATTATGTGAAAATAAATTGTGCATTCCTAATTGTTCTTTGAGAGATCTTTTGGTTAGAGAATCACATGAAGGAGGCCTTATGGGACATTTTGGCGTCTCTAAGACCATGACTGTTCTAAAAGAACATTTCCATTGGCCGCATATGAAAAGAAATGTGGAACGAATTTGTTCAAGGTGTGTTACTTGTAAGCAAGCTAAGTCTAAAGTCCAACCTCAAGCTATGTATCTCCCATTGCCTATTCCGAGTGAACCATGGACTGATATCTCAATGGACTTTGTCCTTGGGTTGCCTAGAACTAAGAGAGGTATGGATTCTATCTTTGTGGTAGTAGACCAATTTTCTAAGATGGTACATTTCATTCCTTGTCACAAATCTGATGATGATACATTTGTTGCTGATTTGTTTTTTAAGGAAGTTGTGCATTTACATGGCATGCCTAGGAAAATTGTTTCAGATCGAGACACTAAGTTTCTTAGTTATTTTTGGAAAATTTTGTGGGCTAAATTAGGGACAAAGTTATTGTTTTCTACTACTTGTCATCCACAAACTGATGGACAAACTGAAGTAGTCAATATGACTTTATCCACTTTGTTGCGTGTTATAGTTAAAAAGAATATCAGATCTTGGGAAGATTGCTTGCCTCATGTTGAGTTTGCTTATAATTATTTCATCCACTCGGCTACTAACTTTTCCTCTTTTCAGATTGTGTATGGTTTTAATCTCTTAACTCCATTGAGTTTATCACCTTTAACTTTCAATGAACTTGTGAACTTAGACGGGAAAAAGAAAGCTGAGATGGTCAAGAAACTTCATGAATAAACGAGGCTTAACATTGAGCAAAAGACTAAACAATATCAAAAGCAAGCCAACAAAGGAAGGCGTAAGAAGAGCTTTACACCCGGAGACTTAGTTTGGGTTCACATGAGGAAGGAACGATTTCCAACTCAAAGGAAATCTAAGCTAATGCCAAGGGCCATTGGGCCATTTCGAGTCTTAGAAAAGATCAATGAAAACGCCTACAAGATAGACTTGCCACGTGAGTACAAAATCAGTTATAGCTTTAACATTTCTGACTTGATTCCTTTTGATGCAGATGAACCTGGTTTGAGGTCAAATTCTTTTCAAGAGGAAGGGGATGATATGATCATGGAGAATAGCAAGGAAGCTAAGGACA
The DNA here is from genome assembly GCA_023374145.1 of Lepidium sativum. Taxonomy (NCBI): domain Eukaryota; kingdom Viridiplantae; phylum Streptophyta; class Magnoliopsida; order Brassicales; family Brassicaceae; genus Lepidium; species Lepidium sativum. Next base: position 57,940 of record JAKUCM010002339.1, on the reverse strand, counting down.
ACTTGGAGCTAAGCAATGAAGATCACGAGAGAGCTTTGGAGATTTCAGTCGGTACAATTACAAGATCACGGGCTAAACAAATCAAGGAGAGCATTTGTGGATTTATTCAAGGCCTTTTGGACAAAGAACAACATAAGGAATCCATTGGACTTTATACTTGCCAAGTCCAAACCACTTTGAGCCTTCTACAAATCCAAGAGAAGTCCTAAATCAAGTCTTAAAGTTCAGCCCATGAATGGTAACGAATTTGGAAGACTAAAAGATATTTTGGTGGCCAAAAGTTCAAGAGTCCTTCTCATTCAAGTCATAGTAAATTGTGACATTTACTTATCATTTACTTAGTAGTATTTACTCTTCATATTTAACATTCAATAAGTTTAGAGGAATCTAGAGAGTCCTTTCTCTTCTTTATAAACTCATGTAATTCTCATTTGTGAGGATCCAACTTTTTTATCAATAAATTTGAGAGTGAATCTCTTTTGTTCTTTGTGAACTTTTCGATCTTTCTTGGTGTGTCATATCCAAGGGATCAAACTGGTTTATCAAGTGATTTCCATCACACTTGTGTGGCCATTCCTAGCCATTGGCGTGAAGGGGCGAGTCGAAACAGCAACAATCTTTGGTTTGGGGCTACTCGAGTCAACATTTTGTGGTTCCACCACCTTGCTTAATTGAAGGCGAGTTGAAACAACAACAGTCTTAGGTTTGATATACCTAAGGTGGGGGTTACTTCAGTTCTTTCAAGACCAATGACTATCCTTTACAACTTCGAGTGAAGATTCCTTCGAGATTCCGCGTCAAGAATGGTCTCCATGTGAGTTGGATGATGAATTAAGCTCATGAAACTGATTTTGGCTGAAATTATCAATAGGGGATAATGAACCCATTTTCGGCATTGTACGATCTGATGGTATTGGACTTGATGTGACCCAAGGTGGCTGTTGTGGTGGTGAAGTCTGACCGGCATTGACTGGTGAAGAGTCTGAACACAACGGCAATAACTCATGTGTAGCTAACGTGAGTTGTGTGCGTGTGTGAATCGTAATAGGGGTAAGGTTGGAGTCATGAACAACCGAGACATCTAGTGGTGTTGACGAAGGATGTTGGTGGTAAAACGAAAACTCATACTCCACGAACTGCACGAGTCTTAAAATGAATTTGCAGCTAGTAGTGGGGTCAAGGCATATGTATGCACTTTGCGTTAAAGAGTAGCCGACGAATACACATGGAACTGACCGATCATCAAGTTTGTTGGAGGTATATGGTCTAAGCCAAGGGAAGCAAAGACAACTGAAGACTTTCAGCTTCAGGTAGTTGAGTTGCTGGTTGAATAAACATTCATATGGAGACCGATTGTTAAGTACCGGTGTGGGCATCCGGTTGATCAGATAAACTGCCAGCAAAAGCATAATGCCAATATGTCTTTGGAACGGATCCTTGCTTGAATAAGGTGAGCCCTGTTTCGACAATGTGAAAGTGTTTCCGTTCTGAAATCCCATTGTGTTCGGGTGTTTGTGGTGATGACGTGAGATGAAAGATGCCACTTGTCAAGAGAAATTGACGTAATGCAATATATTCTCCACCATTGTCCGTGTAGAAGTTTTCAATCTTGACATGAAATTGTGTCTCTACCAGAAATTTGAAAGCGATGAAGGTATCTTTCACTTGGTGTTTTTGGGAGAGAGGATACAGCCAGGTATATATTGTGAAATGGCCAATGAATACAACGAAATACTTGTGGTTATCAGTAGATAAAAGGGGTGAGCTCCACACATCAGAAAATATGTATTGAAGGGGTTTGGAAGATACAAGAGTAGAGGATGAGAAAGGCAATATGTGAGCTTTATTGATTAAGAATTTAGAACACGAAAATGTTTTGTGTGAAGAAAGAGGCAACGAGAATTGAGCAACAATAGTGTCTAAAATATTAAGCGAGGGATGGCCAAGTCTTGAATGCCAAGCTTGGAGAGTAGTTTTGGGTGATGGAGATGCGAAATAGGTGGTGATGGGAGAGGAATGATTCGGCCACGCATACAGATCATTGTCAGCTTTGCCATGGAGTAACTTGGCCCCCGTGTTGAGATCCTTCACCTAAAAATGCGAAGGAAAGAATTCCACAAAAACTTGGTTATTATTGCATAAACGGTATATGGAGATTAAATTTTTATGAACACTTGGAACATATAACACATCTTATAATCGTAAGTGACGAGATGGAGTTGGTAGTAAGCCAGATGCCGTGTGGGTAATGGGTAAACTTGTACCATCAGCAATCTGAATTTCTTCGCCACCATTGTATGGTTGGTGCAAAGAGAGGTTGGACAAATATGTGGTGAGATGGTGTGTTGCTCCGGAGTCCAAGATCCAACTGTTTGGATTGTATGTGTTGTGGCTGCGAGATTGGCTCAGAGGTTCCACATTGACTGCGGTGATGGTGACTGCAAACTGGGAGTAGCATTGCCGACTGCAGAAGCTAGTTGTGGACACCGGCGTGCACTATGTCCAAAAACACTGCAGAGTTGACACTTGCCTTGTTAGCCACATGTGTTATTCTGTTCTGTTTTCGATGTGTATTGTTGTGGCTGAGACCACACTTGATTTCCACCACGAGAGCCACCACTAGAGCCTCCACGATTGTTGTTATGAGACCTATTGTGGTTTGTTGATGAAGACTGATTGCGATAGGTTGTAGCATTGGCCGTTATGGGAAGAGATGATGCGAAGGAAGCAGCTGCATTCAACTTTAGTGCATGGTTGATTAATTTTCATGAAATTCTGTCAGTGATGGGCTTGTATCTTGTCCTTCAATCTGGTCAATAACTATTTTGTAGTCTTCGCTGAGACCTTCAAGGATAAACTCCACTTTGTCTTCATGATCAAGAGGCTTACCAAGAAGTGCAAGCTGTTCAAACCGAGTTGTGAATCTCTGAACATACTCGTCTATCATTTTAGTCCCCTTGGTCCACAATTTTAGTTGTTGATGAATCTGTTTGAGATGTCCACGACTTGGCTTTGTATAAGTGTCTTGAAGAGTTTTCCATATGTCTGTTGTGGTCTCGGTAGTAGCAATATACATGGAGATGACTCCTAAGATAGATGAATAGAGTAGGTTGTCCTATCTTTGCCAAAACTGATATTCTGGATTAGGTGTCATAGTATTTATTGTGGTAAGAGTAGGGACTGGAGATTAGATAGAACCATCAATATATCATGTAAGATCGTACCCTTTAAGCATAGCACAGACCTGACGACTCCACATGAGGAAGTTGGAGGCGTTGAGTTTAGTGACATTTGTCATATTGACACTGAAAAGAGTGGGAGTCTCACCAACTTGAATAGTTTCGTGAGGGAAGCAGGAGACTGTTGTGCAGCCATTGATAAGATAACAAAAACGAGATCAGAAGTCAAGAGGAAGAAGGCGAGAAGGAAGAGAGTAGAGAAGGGAAAAGAGCGCTGCAATTTTTAGGGATCGAGCTCTGATACCATGTAGATTAGAGAACAAAATTATTCTCTATTGAATTGAGATAAGTACAATATATATGATACATAAGAGTACCCTAGTTATGATATAATCATTTACATAATTATCCTTTCCTTATATACTCCATAGCTCTGCTCTGTTGCATGATCTGGATTCGAGGAAGTGAAAAGGGAATGAAAATACTCTATTGTGATCTCTCTTTCGGAGCCTTCTGCAATCTGTTCACGACCATCAGCGTTGATCAGAACTGGGATTCAATTTTGAACTCTTCTATTACGAACATTTCTCTGAAAAAAGGTAGTATTCCTATTATCTCCATTGTGAAGCCCTTGCTCCTTACTTCTTTGTCGCCAGTACATTTCTTTTTCTCTGAAAGCTTCAGCCACCTCCATTTTCAGTTTATAATCACATTATTATCTGGATTCATCGAGCTTCCTAATATTTTAAGTTTTTCTTTCAGATTTTTTTTTATCATGACTTCAGAATTATGATAGAATTTGTGCTTCCATTTAGATAGAGCTTGTCGTTAAACTGCAATCTTTTTTATGACTAACTCGGAAGAATCAGCTCTTCTGCTCTTCCAAGCTTTATCTATTACCTCTTTAATCCCCGGTTTTGATTTCTGAAAGAATCTTGAATGATCTTGTTCGATCAAGAATTTGATCCTTTTTGTCAAAGAGAATTTTGTTATTCTAAAAGAATCTGTGTTTTCTTAATCATCGAAGCTGTGGTTTTATATGTCTTTAATAACCGGACATATAAACCGACTTGCTTAGATAAAACCAATTACAATTATTCATAACCGAGATTTTAAATGACTAAACCAATAACTAGCTAAACCGGCCAAACAGAGCACTTCAACACTTGAACACACCAAGCTTTATTCTCGGCTTCATCATCACTTCAACACATGCTCTCACTTGCCTTTATTGTCTTTACTCCCCCTCACGTTGGAGCATGAGGATCAATCATGCCCAACTTGGACATTAAGTAGCCGAACTGAACCTTCCCGAGAGCTTACGTCATGAGATCGGCTAGTTGATCCGTGGTTTTGATATGGTTAAGACCTATAATACCTTCAGTTGCGGCATCACGAACTGCGTGACAATCTGCTTCGATATGTTTCGTCCGTTCATGGAAGACGGGGTTTGAGGCTATGTGTATAGCTGCCTTACTATCACAGTAAAACTGAGTAGGTGACGTTTGATCAATGCCAAATGTTTCCAACAATCTTCTTATCCAATTTACTTCTCGAAGACCTGCAGCCAATGATCTGTACTCAGCCTCCGCAGAAGAATGAGACACAGTGTCTTGCTTCTTAGTCTTCCAAGACACAGGAGATCCCCCTAAAAGCACCACATAAGCGCTTAAAGACCTTCTTGTCAGAGGACATGAAGCCCAATCCGAGTCACAGTAAACTGACAAAGTAAGATCTTTATCCGACTTCAACAATATCCCCATTCCTGGTGCTCCTTTGAGATAACGAACCACTCTAAGTGCAGCTTCCCAATGTGCTTTTTGTGGAGTTTGCATGAATTGTGACAGAACATGAACAGAGAAACACAACTCTGGTCTTGTGTTGATGAGGTAGATCAGCTTTCCTACTAACCGACGATACTGTGTAGGATTTTCCAGCAGTGGACCATCATCAAGCGCCAGCTTGTGATTCTGCTCTAGTGGAGTAGCATCAGGTCTTGATCCTAGGTTTCCAGTATCAGTTACTATGTCAAGAATATACTTTCTTTGTGACAGAAACATTCCTTCAGCATTTCTACTCACCTCTATACCCAGAAAATATTTCAGTTTTTCGAAATCCTTCACAGATAAACACCTTCCTAGGTAAGCCTTGAACTTCTGAACAAGATATTCATCATTCCCGTATATGACAAGGTCATCTACATATATTAAGACCCGAATCTCTTTGTCGTTGTTAGTGTAGGAAAAAAATGAATAGTCTTCATAGGATTGTTCAAAACCAAACCTGACAAGTGAGTCTGAGAGCTTCTTAAACCAGCAGCGAGGTGCCTGTTTCAACCCATACAGTGACTTCTTAAGGTGACAAACCTTCCCTGGATGTGTATGTCTAAACCATGGAGGCAGCTTCATATACACCTCTTCCTCGAAATCTCCGTGCAAGAAAGCGTTATTCACGTCCATCTGATACACGTTCCAGTTACTTGCAGCCACTAATCTGAGCAACATTCTTACAGTCCTCATCTTGACCACAGGCGCAAAGGTCTCAGAGTAATCTTCTCCTTCAACCTGATTGTTTCCCAACACCACTAACCTCGCTTTATGTCGCTCTATTGAGCCATCAGAGTTAAACTTTGTTTTGTAAACCCATTGAGATCCAAGAGGTGTTCTACAAGAAGGCAAGTCAACTATTTCCCATGTGTGCTGATCTTCAAGAGCTGTGACCTCTTTCCGCATAGCATCATTCCAAACTTTAACACGAACAGCTTCACCATAGTGTTTTGGCTCCTCTTCTGCTTGAGTAGCCGCCAGGAACACTTTCTGATGATCAGAAAACTGAGCATCAGACACAAAATCGGTCAATGGATAAAGACTTGTGACTAACCCACTCTCCTTCGTTGATGTGTGTTCTTCAGACTCACATGCAACACTGTATTGGACATAGTCTTTCAGCTTTGTTGGTTGCAACCTTTGTCTTTCACTTCTTCTCAACAGAGGCATGGACGGTTCTTTCTTGTGATCTGCAACCACATGCAGAGTATTAGTTTCAATATCAGTATCAACATCATCATCAGTCAAGGGTTTCAGCTCAGTATTTGTGTTGTTAGGACGAGGTACATCGACTGTTCTCCCCTTGTCCTCAAGCCCCCCAATGTTGAGGTCGATCACATTTTCTTTTGTCCAGTCTTCATCACTATTGCATTTTGCGGTATCTCTCTTGATGTGAGACTCAGCTTATGAAAGAAATGAATCTTCCCTGAAGACAACATCCCTTGAAACTATAAACTCATTTTTCGAAGATTCATATACCTTCCAGCCTTTTTGTCCAAATGAGTACCCTACAAACACACACAACCGACTTCTTTCATCAAACGTACTCTTATTCCTAGTCTTATTGTGCACGTAACAAGCACAACCGAAAACTCTCAACACAGAGTAATCAGGAACTTTTCCATGTAAAATCTCATAAGGACTTTTCCCTTTGTGAACTGCAGATGGTGTTTTGTTGATTAGATAAGCTGCAATTAACACTGCTTCTCCCTAAAACTTCACTGAGAGTCCTGATTGAAACAACAAACTTCGAGCCACGTTTAAAATGTGTCAGTGCTTCCTTTCCACTCTCCCATTTTGCTGAGGAGTTTACACACAAGAAGTTTGATGCATCACCCCATTTTCCCTAAGGTATGAGTTCAGTGACATGAATTCACTTCCGTTGTCACTTCTTATTACTTTCACTGTTTTTGAGAATTGTTTTTCTGTATAAGCAAAGAATTCTTTAAGTACTCTACTAACTTCAGACTTAGCTGGAAGTAAGAAAGTCCACACTGCCCTAGAATAGTCATCAACAATTGTAAGAAAATAGACTGCACCATTAGAGGAACTAATTTTATAAGGGCCCCAAACATCACAGTGTATCAATTCAAAACAACCATCAGTTTTATTCACACTCAATGGAAACGATTCTCTAGTTTGTTTAGCTCTACAACACACGACACAAGACTTAGACTTAAGATCAATGTAAGAAGTAGAACCAGTATAAAGTGGCAGATCACTTAGAAGAGAGAAAGAGGGATGTCCTAAACGCTTGTGCCACAGATCAGCACCAAATTTGCATGAAGCCAGATGGGCCTTCACAACACCAGCTTCTTTCAGATAGTAGACTCCATTCTTCTCTTCACCTTTGCCAATCTGCATCGTCGAGAAACGGTCCTGTAATATGCACATTGTATCAGTAAATAAGGCAACACACTTTGCTTCATTCAGCAGTTTTGACACTGAAACAAGTTATTCGACAAGGACACAACTACTTTACTGACAACAAAAGTTTTGCTTCCATCTGCAAAACCTACAGTACATGGTGATATCCTCTCCAAATGCTTCAACAAATTCAAGTTACTAGTCATCTGATGTGATGCCCCTGAGTATAATATTACATCACCTAACTGTTTCTTACCAGCCAATTTATCAGATTTAGCTGACTCCTTCTTTTTCACCACCATGTGCTGAAGCATTTTCCATTGGTCTGGAGTCAACTCCAGAAAGACAGAGGCATTTGAGGTTGTTGCGTGAACCACTACAGACTCCATGTTTTGGCCCTTGGTACGACTCATGTTTCCACCGTCCTCTTCCACTCTGCTTTCCTCGCTCAGCTTTTTCTGACTTCTCTACCCACCAGTCTGGAAAGCCAATCAAGTGCCAGAAATCACGCTTTTCATGTCCAATTCTTCCACAGTTTGAGCAGGTCACATTCTTATTCTTCAGAACACTCTGCTCCTGTTTATAACCAGACGTTCCACGAGGTAGAAACCCCACTGCGTTCTGCTGCATTTCCCTATCTTGAGCTGATGTCCATCTATGTTCATCTCTTATCACTCTGGCATACGCTTCACCAAGAGTAGGTAAAGGATCCATCCCGATGATCGCAGTACAAACGTTGCCAAACTTAGAATCATCCAACCCCATTACAAACTGATGTAGCCTTTCTTCTTCTCTTTCTCGAACAATCCCCTTCATTGCTCCACAGGTGCAAGAAGGCAAGGGTCTGTACATTCGGAGTTCTACCCACAAAGAACACAATACTCGTTGTAGTTAGTGCCGCACAGCATGATTGGAGAGATCAGAGCTCCGGGATTGTCTGAACTAGCCAATGCGTACAGTGAAATCATCGGAATCGCAACCGGAGCTGCTCCTGGAACAACGGCTCCAGAACTCGTTAATTCGGCAGCTTGTTCGGTCATCTTTAGTTTCAATTCTTCAGCGGAAGTTACAGAGATCCTTCACGAGGCTCAGATACCATGAAAAAATCTTGAATGATCTTGTTCGATCAAGAATTTGATCCTTTTTGTCAAAGAGAATTTTGTTATTCTAAAAGAATCTGTGTTTTCTTAATCATCGAAGCTGTGGTTTTATATTTCTTTAATAACCGGACATATAAATCGACTTCCTTAGATAAAACCAATTACAATTATTCATAACCGAGATTTTAAATGACTAAACCAATAACTAGCTAAACCGGCGAAACAGAGCACTTCAACACTTGAACACACCAAGCTTTATTCTCGGCTTCATCATCACTTCAACACCTGCTCTCACTTGCCTTTATTGTCTTTAATTTTTAACGGCTATCAAAGAGGAAACACATGTACCTTGTAACTAGATCACTCGCTATTCTAAAGAGCATATGAAGGTGATCTGATCTGAGTGTTTCTAGGTAATCATACCTAGTTTATGGAAAGAAACAAAGCCATTCAATATTCATGGGCTTCCTGTCTAAGCCATGGAGTTATCAAACTTTGCATTGCAAAATTCAAGACCATTATCAGATCGTAGACATTTTACTTTCTTATCAGTTTGATTTTCAACTAACTGTTTCCATTCACAGAACTTACTAAATGTTTCATCTTTAGACTTCAGGAAACAGACCCACACTTTCCTTAACTTATCATCAATAAGAGAAAGGAAGTATTTGTAACCTGATTTTGATGGAGTGGTGTTTTGAGAACCCCAAAGATCAGTGTGAATGTAGCTCAGAACATCAACTGACTGATGTTTTCCAATATTGAAGCTTAACTTCTTAGCCTTTCCCATGATGCAATGCTCACAGAAATCCAGCTCATTGATTTCTTTCTTTTCGATTAAACCCTTCTGAACAAGAACCTTCAAACTGTTGATGCTTAAATGACCCAAGCGACTGTGCCATAAAGCAGTTCTCTTATCTTGTTCTTTAACATTGCAGGCTTCATTCTCGATTGTGTGACCATCAAGAATATAAAGACCATTAAACAGGCTTCCGCATAAAGCTACTTTGTTGCCTTTGAAGTATCTAACTTTCCCATTTCCACCTGAATGATCATAGCCCAATCTATCTAAAGTGCTTGCAGAGATAAGATTTCTTCTAAGATCAGGAACATACTTCACATTATTAAGGATTCTAATTGATCCACCTTTGGCCTTGATTTTGATAGAACCAATGCCATGAGATTTTATAACTCTGTTATCACCCAGCAAGATTGTGGTTAAGTCTCCTTCTTGAAAACTACAAAACCAATCTCTTCTTGCAGTCATGTGAGATGTACATCCTGAATCTATGACCTATACATCTTCAACATTTTGATCGTTAACTGCCAAGACTTCTGAGAAAACCAAGCTGTCTGTAATCACGCCTGCTTCCCCTTGTGCCTCACTTTCTTCTTTTCTTTTCCTAGCATAGCAATCTTTCTTAACATGACCCTCTTTCTTACAGAACCAACAGGTAACTTTAGATCTTGATTTTGATCGACTCTTGTTTCTTCCTTGTCTTCCATTACTGTTTCCTGTGTGTGATCTTGGTGGAGATCTACCTCTCTCACTCGTATAAAGAACTGAAGAAGGTCGCTTGTCCAGAGTCTTATGTTCTGCCATTTCCCTTTCGAGTGATTTGGTTGAGAACACAACATCTTGCAAAGATAGACTCTTGTTTCCATATTTCAATGTATGCTTCAATTGATCATAACCATATGGTAGAGAATTCATTAAGATGATTGCCTGTACCTCTTCTGATACAGAGATTTCAAGGTTTCCCAATTCTGCAATAATCTTCAAAACCTCATCAACATTTTCATCAATTGACTTTGATTCATTCATCTTGAAGGAATAAAACTTCAGCTGTAGATATACTCGATTTGGAAGAGATTTTTCCAAGTACAATTTGTTCAAGAGAGACCACATATCGGCTGCTGTCTCGCAATGATTTATTTTCCGCAAAACTGTATCACCAACATGAGAGATGATTTGGTTTCTAGCTTGCTCTGACTATTCAATCTTCTCCAAATCGGGAACTTCTCTTGATAAAGATTCATCACTGCTACTATTTTCAGGTTTTGTATCACTCGATATCGTCTTTGTTAATGAGAAATCGGTGATTGCATTCTTCAAACCAAGAATACTGAGATGAGCTTGAATTCGAATCTTCCAGAGAGAGAAGTCAGAACTACCATCGAATAGTTCAATCTTCGTCATTGATTTCGGTTTCGCCATAGCTCTGATACCAATTGTAGTTTGAACACTATGAAGAACACTGAAACTTCAATCAATTAAGCTTGCGAAAATGAACTTTGAAATGCAAGAACACAAGAATTTGTTACCCAGTTCAACTAGCCGATGTGACTAGCCTACATCTGGGGCTGAATTAAATCCAGCAATTCACTATATCAAACTCATTACAGAGAAGAAAAATCTCTGCAACAATGGAGATTACAAATTGAAGAAGAAGAAGCAAAAATACAACTCTCACAGTAACGATACAATCAAGAAGAAATCGATTTGATTATATACAATACAAGAAAGAGAGAGAGCCTCCAACATAATGAACAACAACCCACAAGACCGTTGAACGACATTGAGCTCAAGATCATTTCTTCAAAACAGAAAGCTGATGCTTCAGAGTTGAACCGGAATTCATCAAACCGGAAATTAATTGAACCAAAACCGGAATGTCAAATAACCAGCTAATTTGAGTCAACTCTTTACAGGTTTCTTAGTTAAATCAAAAGCAAAGCCCTTCCCTTAACATTTGAAGTGATCACGGTTAGAGCTTCAAGCCTCAGGAATGTACTCTGGTCTGCAGCATCACCATCCAAATTCCAAACTTTCTGGTGGAGCTTGATTACTCTTGCTTGTCTCTCTAATGGGTCTGAAACCGATAAGTAATTCCTCATTACGTCGAGGACCTCATTGGATATCTTTGGTTTCCCAGTTTTGGTATCAATACCAACATCATCACTCGTGAGAACTCCGTTCAGATGATCATCTTTAAACCACTGTTGCTAAACCACGGTTGCATTCTGATGCCGATCATTAAGAATATAGGGACATCTTGGCTTGTCATGAGTCCGTCTTTGACAAGAATAACACATTTTCCGAATTCTCTCATATTCAAATTGGATGCTCTCCAAGATGGATATCAAACTCCTTAATGGTTTTGATAAATCGCACAGAATTCGAGCCCGTATAAAACCTTTGCTCTGAGGTTTTGTAGAGTCAAAGGCCAGCTCCAACACTTTCCCAAGAAAACTTGCAATTTTTTTTAAGGAGTCTTCTTCATAGTATACAATTGAAATGTTCCTGACCCAAATAGGAAGGAACTTCAGGTGATCATCTTGTTGCTTTTCAATCCATCTTTCCATGACAAGGCTCCAATCATTGTAAATCCAAACACCAGCATTAAGAATTTCTTGTAGATCCGCTTCTACATCGAAGAAAAATTGAAACCTCGCATGCGTTAGGGCATATCCTCTACACATGTCATGAACACGCCAAACTCTCGGCATGACATGTATAAAACTAGCCATGTTTTGATTCATTGGAGTAAGAAATATACCAACCAAACTTTTACCATTACGCTCACAAACGTTTGTCTTTGGGATACATCGTAACTAGAAGCGAAAAATACATATTCCAGATCGTTCACTCTTTAGAAGTTAATTGTACCACTTGTTGTATATGACTTCCGATCTCTCGTAGCCACATAAACGAAACAAGTAAGCTTAATCTATGGATACAACTATTGTTGTTGATAAGCTAGAAGGAAATCTTCTTGTTGAAAGATATTATTTAGAGATACCTTAAAGTGTAAGTTATCTTAGGATTAGGAAAAGAGTTGTCATATTTAGGAGTTATCTAAATATAATCATAGTTCCTAGTCTTATTGTATTTTGTTTTAGTGTGTCTATATATTGATGTCAAAGTTGTGACATTAATCTAAGAGAGACAAATACATTGTTAACGGTTTTTTGTTTTGAGCTATTTTTCAAAGCTTTTAATATAAAGAAGTGTTGTTCTTATTTGTCTTTAAGATTGCAATTGTCTTATTAAACTATATTTGGTATCAGATCATAATAGTTTACTACGAGAAGACCGAGAATTGCTTTGCACGTTGAGGTGTTAACCGAGTTAGGAGATTGTGAAGTCATGAGTGAATTGGTTGAGTCAAAACCGAAGGAAGGAGGAGTATCTTCGTCGTCTATACAATTTCCGATGTTAACAGCTACAAACTATACAGTTTGATCCATGAGAATGAAGGTCTTATTTGAGGTGCATAGAGTTTGTGATGCTATTGAAACAGGAACTGAAAGTGAGAAGGATGGCATGGCAAAAGCACTTCTATTTCAATCGATACCGGAATCCCTTATTATACAAGTTGGTGATTTGAAAACACCAAATGAAATTTGGGAAGCAATTAAGTCTAGACATGTTGGAGCTGAGAGGGTTAAAGAGGCTAGGCTAGCTACCTTAATAGCGGAATTTGAGAGATTGAAGATGAACGAGACTGATACAATAGATAGTTTTGTTGGAAAGTTGTCCGAAATTACCTCTAAAACGTGTGCACTAGGTGAGACCATTGTAGAATCGAAAGTTGTGATGAAGTTCCTAAATAGTTTACCTAGGAAAAAGTACATTACAATAATAGCTGCTCTTGTACAAGTCCTAGACTTATAGAAAACAAGCTTTGAGGACATCGTAGGAAGGTTAAGAGCTTATGAAGAAAGGATTAGGGAGGAAGAATAACAGCTTGAACATGATGAGGGAAAGTTGATGTATATGGATCAGCAAGATGATAATGGTTATGGACGTGGTAGAGGGCAAGGTGGCCGCGGACGAGGAAGAGGTAGAGGCCGAGGCCAAGGTAGTAACAATGGAGAAAAAAGAACGATTTTTTCTCAAATTATTTGTTATTGATGTGATAAGAAATGACACCTTTCTAGTAAGTGTCCCGATCGTTTGCTTAAACTTCAAGAGGCTTATGAGAATGATAAGGATGAGGAGGAAGAGACTCAAGATAGTGATGAGTTATTCATGCATGAAGTAGTGTTGCTAAACGAGAAAAACGTTGAGCCAAAGAAGTTTGAAACAAACGATGGCAAGATATGGTACTTAGATAACATAGCTAGTAACCATATGTCAGGTGTAAAAGATTTCTTCTCTACCCTTGATGAGACAATCTCGGGAAAAGTAAGGTTTGTAGATGATTCCCGGATTGATATTAGAGGAAGAGGTTCGATAAATTTCCTATGTACTAATGGAGAAAAGAAAGTCTTAAACAACGTGTATTACATACCGGGATGTGACATTAATATAAGAGAGACAAATACATTGTTAAGGGTTTTTGCTTTTGAGCTATTTTCCAAAGCTTTTAATATAAAAAAATGTTGTTCGTATTTTTCTTTAAAATTGCAATTGTCTTATTAAACTATAATTGTACCATAAGCCAAAATACTAAGAAAATCATCTGGCGGACGCACTTCCATGTAGCAAAACTAGGGCAAACCTACACCAATTTAATGTCTTGGTATACAAGTAAGGAAAAAACAATTGGAAATATTCTAAAAACAGAGGAAAAAAAAAAATTCTCTGTTAATTCTGAGCCTCAAAATTCTATAGTGTGGCACCCTAACTCACGATGCCTATGTTCGAATTCGATTTAGTTTGGTCATGGGCAGACCAAACACTTAGTCAATTTCGGTTCTCTTATTACTTAGTTCGTTTTCGGTTTTGTGACAGTTCGATAAGCCCAAAAACGTATGCATAAACTAATCAAGAGGTTCTAGTACAACAAGTTTGCAAGAATGTTTAAAATATATGTGTCTAGACCTAGTTTATCCCAGTCTTATTCCATCCTTCCTCCCTCTCGCCTCGATCTCGCTCCTACTTAACCACTTTCACGGTCATTCGGTAATTCACCTACAATCACGCAGATTGGGGTAAGCAAACAAATTTTTTTAATGAGTCGGTCATTCCATCCCACTAGGCCAAACCAGAAATGTATCAAGCAATAACACAATCAATTCAGAGAACAACATTATTCATGCTCAGAGTCCGATCAGATATGTTGCCTCGGTTACCCGGATTCACCCGAATCAACCAAAACAACAATCATGAACGGAAAACAGTAATCATTCATCCAGTAAATCCAGTCAATCACGCAATCCTAACCCGTCTAATCCCACTATTGCCCGAAAATGCACCCAGAATCACCTCAACAGTCCTGAAAACTCACATTTGCCTTAGCCTATTTTGACACCTCTTGATGTGATTTCAGTCTGAATACTCGGATCCTGTCTCGAACCCACTTGATCTGTCCTTTCTCTTGTTCGAATCGATCACAATCAGCCTTAGAGCTCTTCGCAAAGCTTTTCCGATTTTATCTTATAGATTTTCGTGATTTTTCTGGGCAGCGGCAATTTTTAGCTCTATTTATAGGGTTTTGGGTGGAAAACCCTAACCCTAATTCGTCCAGGATTGGCCAAATTCAAGCCCATCCAAGTTGGACCAAGTCCAACCCGCGGGACACTTCACTCCCTGTCTGAACATTATCACTCTTTGTTCGAACTCACTACATGTTCGGACAGTGTCACTCCCTTGTCTGGATACTGTCACTCCCCTTGTCTGAATTTTATGGAATTGTCCGATTTCTCACTGTCTTCTCCGAAATTTCAGGGACTTGTCCGAATTCCCACTGCCTTATCTGAATTCCCACTGCCTTGTCCGAATTTCACTGTCTTATTCGACAAAAGCCCCAATCCTTCCTTATTTCCCAACCCAACTTCCCTTGTCCTTCGAACCCATCCGGAATCACCCGAAAAATCTGCGGAACGTGGGTGTTACACGAAGCCTCTAATTACGTATAGTTACTTTGAAGAAGTGTTCTAAAATTACGCTACATGTACGGAAAGCTTTCGTATACTGTGTATACGGTCGTTTACGCGGAGACTATTATGCATATTTTTCTGTAGAAAAATATATTTAATATAAAATTTTATATATGGTATCCAAAATACTCATTCAAAAATCACAATCTAAAAAGAGTAATAAAAATATTAACTTTTATAAAAGTTCATACAAGTCTTAAATTAATCACTCAAATGTCATGTCAAACAACACAATTTACACAATTTAATAAGAAAGATAGAAGATTAGGAAGAAGATGACACCTTAAAGATTTAGAGCATTTAAGAAAAATTGGATAAATGCCGTATATACAGCCAATACGGCCGTATTTTAGAACACTGCTATAAAGAGGAAAACTGCAATAATTTGGTGTACCTTACTTTAAACATCAATTATATTAAGATAGAAAGAAAAAGAAATTCACATGGGCTAGAGAGAAACTATGTTTGGAGAAGGTTGCAACTTTAGTTTATCATGGCTACAAACAAAAAAATTTGTGAAATTAAAAAAGAAAATAATTATGTAACAGTTTGGTAAATTTTCTCAGATTGAATAACTTAATCTAAAAAGTCACCCAAACAAAATAAAAATCAAAGTGATGTACAATGTAGATTACTCAGTTCATGTACGTAATTTACCAAAAACGAATAATTTAATATATTTTTTTCACCAATGTAGGTGAAAATGTTTGGAATGTAGATTCGATCATTTTTTTTGGTAAGAACATTTGATCTTTATCGAAATAGTTACATGGGAATATTGGAAATACATGAGAAAGTCTTAGACAAGTCTCCATCCATAAATAATAAGATTAATTCATACTCTCAGTTATTTTATGTACGCCGGAGTCCATGGTTTCGACTGCAACCGGTGGAGCAATTCCACATTCTCTGAGACATTCTCTTCAACATCTGAAGTGGGTAGACAATGGTTATGGCATGTCTTTTGGCACTCTTCGTCCAACTTTGCTTCACCTTCCACTTTAACTAACGCCATTAGTAGCATCGCTATCAACATTATCCTCACGATCTTCATCTTGATTTTGTTTTCTCTTTTATTTTTCTTTTACTTTAATTTTATAGGTTATATTTCTGATTAGTGAGCAATCAAAAAGTCAACTTTGTCTGCTACGACTTCTTTATCATTATCCATCTCCATTTTCTCCTTTGTCTTGTACTTGAGAGTAAGAGAGAAAGAGTGAGAGGCTTGTGTGTGTATTTTGTAACGTGTGTAAGACACATTGATCTAGTGGATTTGGGAGTCACCATAACTCCCACGAGACGTACCGCCGTGTTGTTGGGGACTCGTTAAAGTCTTGGTGTTTTTCTTAGCAAAGCAAATACTCAACTAAGTTATCTCAAAGGTCCTAAAATTCCTTACAAGTGGTAGCAGATCCCTTGGTTGAAAAGATAGGTTGTTGAAGACATTCAAGAAAAGCCAACACACATAGCAAGGCAAAATTGACGACCTAAGGATGGGAGTAGACAGATTCGATGGAAGGACAGATTATGGAGCTTGGAGAGATGAATTACTTATCTATTTGGAGAAGTGGGGTCTCACAGAAGTTGTAATGGAAATAGGAGTAGCGGCTGAGAACACCAAGGTGAAGGTGGAGTTTTCTAGCTCATGGTACCTGAGAAGAGAAGAAGCAGAAAACGTATCACCAAAGGAAAAGGAAGATGAAGCCAGATCTATTATTATACTAAGTGTACCAGATAATGTCTTCAGGAAAATCATGCATGAGAAGACAGCTACATATATGAAAAAGGTTCTAGATGAGCTTTATTTGTCTAAACCTCTTGTAAACAGAGAGTTCTCCTTGCCTAGTCCCCTAAACATAATATGTCTCAAGTATAGGTTGTTTGGTTACAAGACGGATGAGGAAAGATCTATAGAAGAAAACATACAGATCTTCTTGAGGATGGCCTCAGATTTAAGGAAGTTACATGGCTCTATATCTCAAGAAGATGAAGCCATAACGCTACTCAATTTGTTTGCCAAACAATGTGATGAGGTCAAGGATGAGTTGCGGTACAGTGAAGAGCCCTTAACAGTGGGAAAAATTATAAGGGTATGCGCAGCAAGAAGCTTGAGATGGGGTAGGTTGAAAGCCAAACAAGTGAAGGAAATTCAGAGAAATAGATAATAAATTTTGTATGCACCTATCATATGACTTCAAGAAGATAATAGTTTGAAGACTTGAGAATGTCAGAAATGGGAATTGTGTCAACAGAGACTGATAAAACTACAGAGGTTAAAGGAGTTGAGGATATAAGAATTGTGACTAAGGATGGAATGCAGATCTTATTGACAGAAGTAAGATACATTCCAAGCATGTCAAAGAATCTTATATCCATGAGAACTCTAGAAAGCAAGGGATGTTGGTTCAAGTCTACAAATGGAATCCTAAAAACCATTAAGGGATGTCTAACACTCTTAAAGGCTCAGGAAATTGACTCTTTGTACATGCTGAAAGGAAAAACAGTGGCAAGAGAGTCAAAGGCTGACAAGATGTCACATTATAAGGCTGAAAGGGATCATGTTGGTAGAGCTTGGATAGGTGAGAAGGATTCCAGATTTATTGACAACAAAGTGTGCAGTAGATGCAAAGGAATCACTGGAAAACCTGCAGACAAAATTTGGGCACAAAAGGAAGGCAAAAGAACTAGAACAATTTGTAGTTCAATGAGAGAAACCAGAAGCAAAAAGGTTAAAGTTCAGAAGAAACATAATTTAGAGAGTGTTGATGATTCATTTATTGTTGCAAGTTCAGGGAATGAGATTTCAGAGTTTAGTCTCAAAAGAGAAGGTATTAGTGAGACATGTGGTGTTACTCTAAATTACATAAAGAAAACTGAAAACGCAAAAGACACTATTGTGGAAAAGCAAGACGACGTGTCTGCTGAATTTGGCTCATTAAATTGTTTTCGATGGAAAACTACAAGGGTTGTAGCAAATGAAGAGCAGCAAGAGAACTTATGCTTTTCAGTTTCAGGTGGAGAAATCTCAAAAGAGGGAACTCTCTTTACAGCGAGTCACAATAGGCGATGTAAACAGAGACAATTAAAGGAAGCAAGGAACCACACAGATTGGTCTGTAACTAGTAGGAAATTGATCACAAGTCTGAACCAGATGCTTTCAAGAGACATTTCTCGTAATTGCTGTCACACGAGAACTTGTGAATGGAAAAAAAGGTGTCTTTCAGAAGATTATCACCCGGTGGTGGAATGCTGAAGTAAATACAAAGAATATGTTCAACTATTACACAAATCTGAGTCATAGAGAGGATGTGGATGTTTGTCACAAAGGGAAATGAAGCAGTGATAGTAAATGATCACCACAGTCTAATGTATCATCAGGCTCTCAAGGATTCAAAGAGTTTGTCAAAGAAATATGATGGAGTGAGTTTGAAAACTCTTGTAACAAGTAAATCTAGTTTGTCGCATGTTCAAGGTGGAGTTTATCATGGCGAAAATGCTGACTTGCGGAGTTGTAAAGTGGATTTACCTATAGCTACTGGAAAGCTGATCAAGGAAGTATCAGGTTGGAAGACTAAGGAATCATATTTCACTAGAATGTAGTTGAAGCCTAAGGGTTATACATGGGAAATGACTCAGGTTCGTTTAGGTCAGATTGCGGCTGAAGTTAAGTGGTTTTACAATCAAGGTTCAGGCGTTATCAGTATTGAAAGGTCTGGTGTTACAGTCTGTTGGGTGAAAAAGGTTGAACTAAAAGGAAAAAAAAGTCAGAGTGCTCAGCTGCTGCATTCATACGATTGACAAGAAATCAATAGAGGCTCACTTAGCAAATTGGGTTCAGATGGCTGAAGGGGAAGTAAAGTCAATGCAAATGGAAGCATGTCTCTTAGGAGGAGGTTCTAAGAGCTTGAAAAGGAAACCAGAATCATGTTGGCAAAGTGGAAACATAATGGTGATTGTTTTGGTTGTCCTAACAAATAATCTAGTTGGGCTTGTGGTAATGCTGTGCTCTGTTATGGAAGCTGTAGAAATCAAAGTGGAAATTGACAGAATGCACAAGGGATTCAAGAAAACCGAAGTCAGCTTTTAGGAAAGCAAGGAAATCTAAGTTAAAGAAAGACTTCAGCTTAGGTAAGGATTCAGTTTGGTTAAAGGGATCAGGAACACAATTAAGTGTTAAGCAAGGAGGGTTTAAGATGATAATTATGTCACACAGAGATTCAGTGCAGAAAGCAGAGATCACATACATTGACACAAAAGTTGTTCAGTGGGATCTGAAAACAAAAGATGCCTACAACAAAGAATATTGAGGAGTTCCTAACAAGGACAGTACCTGAGCTTACTCACTAGTGGTGTTGTCAGCTTTCCAATATTTGTTGACGAAGAAAAGCTCTAGGTAATTCCTTAGAAACTCACAGACAACAAACAAGTGAGGTCATGTTTGCAGTTTCTTTACTTTTTACGGTTGAAAAAGACAGATAAAGAAGATATTACCTGTTGAGAATTGGGAACCAGAGTTGAGAGTGGTTGGTTCGAGGTGGAGTACCTGACAGAAAAAGAGAATGAAGCATGTGTGACTTAAGAGTGTTTTCTGCAGCTGATATTCATGAGTTTGATAATAAAATTCCGTTTAAACAAGATGCATGGATAAGGGTTTGTGTCGAAATAATATCTAGCAAGTGTTAGCTTGATGGCGGATTCTATTAGAGATAATAAAAGTACAAAAGAGAAGTCCAAGGCTTATCCGTTTAAATAGAAAGGTGTGTAAATCAAGAAATGTTTAAAGTATTGAGGCATGAGTGGTTCAAAGAAAATGTTGATTCAAAGGTCAAGGCATGGGAAAAAAATCAACATGATATCAAAGAGAATTAAGTGGCAGAGAATAAGGGAAACTCAAGCAACCAAAACAAGGGTCACATTTATAGAGCATAGAGGTTACCTGAGAATCACATGAGCTAGGAAAGCATAAGGAAGCGATAGTAAAGGTCTGAGACCGGAGAAAAGGTGTGGATGGTCTGAGGTGGAGTTTTTTCCTGACATGATAAAAGGGAAAAAACAAGAAGAAATTAGCTCAATCAAACCAAAGTTAAAACCAGATTTCAAGGACTGAAACTAAGAAAAAGGTGAAGAAAAATGGTTTGGTGGATGTGAGTAAATGGCCATCGATATAATTGAGAAGTGGTTGTAAGGAAATTAAATGCTTCAAGGTTCTAGAGAAGAAGAAGCTTTAATGGTGAACCAAAATCTTAGCAGATCAAGGAAGGTCTTACCTATGACCAACGAAGAGGTTGTATGTGGTGAGAAGTCAACCGATCTCACTCATGGAAGAAGATGGACAAGCCACATGCAAGAAAAAAACTGAAAGTTAGTCTCATGAGATTTTTTTCAGATAAGCCTAATCTAAATCAAGAGTTGAGAATTCATTAGAGGTACTTGAAGGAAGAGCTCTGAGGAGAGTTAACTTAGAGAAGGTGATCGGAGAAATCGCGATGGAGCATGTTTGTATGTCTTCGAGAACAAGAGAAAGAGACAAAGAAAATCAGACATGAAATCGCCAAATCAAGGAGGTAAAGTTCTCTCTAGACACAATAAAGAGATGAAGAGAAGACTAGGATTACATGTGATTAAATTCACTAGAAGCAACGATGGAAGAAATTGTTGAAGGAAGAAGCATTGATGGTGTGCTGTTGTTGAAAGGGAAAGTAAAAAATAAGAGGTCAATCGCATGGAGTTATCAAGTGGAGAAGAAGAGATGTGGTATGGGGGCCAAAAGGTGGGCATTGTGAATTATGTTTGGCCCATTGCACATCATGGTCTCTATTGGGTCTTATGGGACCAGCGATTAACACATAAAAAGGTTAATGATCTTTAGGGCTGCATTAAAACAACAATATAAATATGTATACAACAGAATGATGGTGAGAATGAGACAACCGAAGAAACAAAGAGAAGTAACCAAAAAGTCAACTTTGTCTGCTACGGTTTCTTTATCATTATCCATCTCTATTTTCTGTTTTGTCTTGTACCTTATAGTGAGAGGCTTGTGTGTGTTTTGTAACGTGTGTAAGACACATTGATCTACTAGGTTTGGGAGTTACCATAATTCCACTAGACGTACCGACATGTTGCCATAAACTCGTTAAAGTCTTGGTGTTCTTCTTAGCAAAAGGTCCTAAAATTCTTTACACTTTTAAATGCTAAAATTCCTTACACTTTACAGTGCAAACTCAAAAAAAAATACTCTACATATATTCAATTCACAAATCGCTCTGACAAGAAAGTTTGCAACTCTGTGTACATCAATTATCAAATATTGTAAGCTCCATAACAAAGAAACTCAATGGATTCTTGGTTGTAACGAGATTCAGTTCCTTGCAGTATCGATTAACCAAAGCCTTGGCATGCAAAGAATCCGATTCACTTCAGAGTCAAGCCTACTGCAAGTTCAGTTGATATGTCAAAGTCAAAATTGTCAGTGAATACAGGTTAGCGTGTGAAAAATCTAATTGAATATCGTAAGTCTTCAATATTTGACGAGATATTTCAAATGCGTGCATCAAATATATGCATGATCCACGACTTGCTCATCTTCATGTGTTGGAACGAATTATCCGCTACATTAAGGGTACGGCACAACAACGCATGGACTACAACTATGAAAAGGCTCCGTTGATTCTCTTACGGCGTACACGGACGCATATTGTGTATTGTGTCTTCCTTGGTTCAAATCTGGTTTCATGATCTGCAAATAGACAACCAACTGTATCAAGTGGAGCTCCGAAGCTGAATACAAAGGATATGCAAACACTGTAGCTGAACTTTGTTGGTTCCAGAATCTAATGTTAGAGTTTCATTTCAAGATCACAAAAGCTTCAGTGGTATATTGGGATAACCTTGGTTCTGTGTACCTTACTACAAATCCAGTTAAACACCAACGTACAAAGCATGTGGAGCTTGACATTCACTTAGTTCGTTAGGAAGTACTAATTGGTAAATTAAAGTGCTTTACGTCCCCTGATTTCACCAGTAACTTGACATATATACCAAAGGATTGCCCACAACACTCTTCAATGAGTTTAAAAACAGTTTATTCCAGAGGTGCTTCGATTTCTGAGATAGAGAGAAACTCTACGGCTTTTATTTGTATCAGGGTGGATATATCCCACATCGGTTATGTGGTTATTTTTGTATAACCACATCGTTTATGATATTGTTTGTAGAAAGGAGAGATGGTTGGCATCTCCTCTGACTGAGACAGGATTGACCTTTGGGTCTACTGAACACATCCGGTTAAGGCTCTCCTCCTTCTGGTGGATCTAAACCCAATTTTCTTGGCTTTTTTTTTTCTCTTTTGGGCATCCCTCCACTCATTTTTTATAGTTTATTTCTTTTATATTATACATGCCGTATGTAAATCTTGGGACCAAAATTTATTCATTTGGGACCAACATCATAAACTGTAAACAAAAAGTCTCAAAAGTCAATCTCTATTTTGGTACATAATAGAAATCAAGAGATAGTGAAACTATTCGGCCATACACGAAAAGCAAGGTGGATGATTTAGTATACATATTCCTTTTGAATTTTACAAAGGACTAAAGTCATGAAACACGCAATTTATGTTGTCTTTTTACTCAACACGCTTGTGTTCTTTTATGCTTTTTTAGAAAAACATCAAAAGACTAAATACAAAAGCCAACGCTCCTCAAAAGAAATTATATCACGACTTGTATAACTTTTTAGTGTCATCTAATTGTAAAACATTTGTCCAACCAAAAAGTTTTGGGCACGGAGTATTGAAATTAATAATGACATTATTAAGATAATCAATAACTACCTACATAAGATCCTAAACAAATTGTTCCAATCGTTAGAAGCTTACTTCTTTTTTCATAATCAAGGAGGAATTTCGATCGAAATACAAACCGAATTTTTGGGATTGGACACAATTTATTTTATATCAGTCCAAACCAATTTTTTGGGATCGGATACAAACCAACTCCATAGTTTAATGTCAGAGTTTCATTTTATGGCTTTGATTGTTTTATGTAACAAATGCAAAAATATTGGAAGTGGGGTCTATATGCATTTATTTTCTCAATCACATTTAAATAAATGCAGAATAAAATCCAATAATTGCTTTGTGCAAAACATAAATACGCAGTACAAAAGCAAAAGAATGGTCGTCCACCATCTTGTTATGGGCGACCAATCTTTGCTTTTTTTGCTTTTTTTAATTACATTTAAATTCTTATTTAAGACCCCCAACCAACTACTTCCCTCTACAATTTCATTATTCTGTCATTCTTTCATCAACATCAATAATCAAAAGGTAAAGTCTTTTTTTTTTATCAACTATATTGGGCCACAACTGGCCAGCCCAATAGTCAAATTCCTACATAATGTAGGCAAAGGGACTCGATATCTGGTTGTACAAATGAGCTGTCCTATATGGACTTACCGCCTGCCACTAGGCTAAGAGCCATTTACAAGGTAAAGTCTTTTAAAACCTTTATTTTTTTAACTTAATTACTTTTTCATTAACTTAATTTTCATTACAAAAATTTGTAGACATACAGAAAAATCATTAAAAATAGTTCACTAGTGAACAAAAAGTAACTAAAAATTTGTAGACATACAACGTTAATTTTTTTGTTATTATTTTTATGAATAAAAATATTTTGATATTATTTATAAAATATGATATTATTATTTTTATAGAATGTTTGAACTTGATTTGTAGTAAAAGTAATTGAAAATTATGAATAACTATCACTAAAATAATTAAAATATTAGCTAATTTATTATAAAAAATTTCTCACATATATTATTAGCTGAATACATATTTAGCTTAATTGTTATAAGAAATTATTTAATATTAATATTATGGAGAAAATATCATTTTAGTTTGTAATTTTAAAAATAATTATAGTCTATAATGAGTTAACTTGCCTTTTTATGTTGGTAGAGACTAATAATTACTTTTCCAAAATATACTAAATTTTATATTGACTATAAAAAAAAATCATACCAATTAAGTAGATGTTAGTTAAATTATAAAACTTATATATCATTAAACTAGAAAAACTAATATATCATTAATTTGTTTCATGTATTATTAAATATAATATGTGACTAAAACTTATAGCATTTTAAAATTTGTAGATATGACATCAAACCGTGGACGAAACACAAATTTGTTTGTACAAGCAGGTAATAACCGCCACACATAAACGGGTAAAAGAATCAACAAAAATTTTTAAACTTCGTAGTGTAGTTAAAGTTTTAGTGAAAATATGTTTGCGTATTTTTGATATTTGTAGTGTGAAAACAATTTCAAATGGACTCCTAGTCGAGAAAGAATATTTCTTGAACTGTATGACCAAGCCATTTCCTTGAATAATTACCGCTTAAAAGATCCTACTCCACTTGGTAAAGAGTTTATTGTCGAAAAGTTCAACCAAGAGTTCAATCTTACTATAAACTACAGGTTCTGCAGAGAAAAACTTGATCAAGTACAAGAAGTACTCAAGTCTTTTGCAAAACTCTACGGGCATCTCTGTTGATCCAATTACATATGAGATATCTGCATCTGATTCATGGTGGAAAGATCGTGAAGTAAGTACTTCAAATATTTCTCACACCCAAAATTTGTAAAATACCTATGAAAATTTAGATATTTTAATCACTAAAAGTTTTATTAATTTATCAACAGGTATGTAAAATTGTAAAATCATTCAAACGAAAACCGTCAGAGCTTTGGGATGTGATGCAACGTTGTTTTACATTATATGACGTTCAATCACAATCACAATACTCTGTGAACAAACGAAGAGCTGAGATGATGAATGAAGGTTTACCTAATGAGGAAGATCATGTGTACACAAAATCATATGGTGGCGATCTCCCACAAACTCAAGTTCCCGAGACACAAGAAGATGACGAGTTGTATCGCAGTAACATCGGCGATGAAACACGCCCTTTAAATGAGTTTGTTAGAGCTCAACAAGACGTGAAACTCCTTCACAAAGAGTTCCAGGTAGCTCACGAGTTTCTGCTAAAAGTGGTTCACGAGGAAAGCGTAGAATACAATCTTTCGAGGCAACTTTAACATATACAATGGCTGGTTTCAGAGAGCTTCGACGTGGAAGTCTACAACAGATGCGCCCAAATTTTTTCGATCAAGATGATTACAATGAATGTGACGTGGCTTTAAAGATATTTGAATCAATGGAGGTTCCTAAGTACACTGATTTTTATTGGGCAAGCATTCAAGCATTAAATGAAAGATTTTGGCGTAAATATTTTATTGATCGACGTGATAACACCACCGAAGATAAGCTGCAATTTTTACAAGCTCAAACTGGATATACAAGAGACTGCAAATTTGTGGGGAATCGGTTAGCCTCTGTACAAAATTTTGGGAGTCCAAATTTAGGTGGTTTTCCTTATGGTATTCCATCTCCTGGCGGTAATAATTCGTGGGGTCAAAATTATAGTCGACAATGGTGTTATGGTACATCTCCAAATAATCAACAATGGGGTTTATCGCCACAAAACCAGTGTGGTCCACCTCCAAATGCTCAACAATGGGGTTCATCATCAAATGGTCCACAATTGGGTTCATCATCAAATGGTCCACAATGGGGTACATCACAAATTAACCAACCATGTGGTACACCTCAAAATATTCAACAATGGGGTCCATAATCAAATGTTACACCACAGATTACTCCGACATATGTTCAACATGGATTTTCAGTGGGAGTTGAAGTAGAAACTACAACAAATGCTCAACAAAGATTTTTAGAAGAAGCGGAAGCTCGCGCTCCTACCAACATTCACAGGGGAGGATCACCAGAATATGGTGTCACAAATTATTCTCAAACGGGACAAGTACGAAGAACACATATAACTGGAGGATTACTCAACTATTGGGGAAATAAATGAGGACCAAATTTAAACGAAAGTCACCAAAGTGAATATGGACCGGAAGATTAGTTTAGTAGCGCTTTTGTTTTGTTATTACCAACCATAATATATTTATGTAATATTTTTATATTATCCATTATGTATCACTGAAAATTTCCAACTTCATCAGTTTGATTTATCTTTAACCTCATGTTTACAATATTTCAGGCATTTCATATTTGCCAGCTGCGATCACAAGGTGTAGAAAATCTAAGTTATGAGGAGATATTTGAGTTATGGAATTTAGAAAATGAACAATTTGAAGAGTTAGTAATTCAACCATTATTGAGTTACTACCATCACTTTTATTGAAAGGAGACCAGTGCAAATTGATGGTGGTTTGGGGTAGGTGAATATATGACGGCGATTACAGGTAGATAATGATGCTTGTCTTCAGTTGCTACGAATGTCAGTTGATTGTTTCCGAAGATTGTGTGGTGAATTGGAAGCAAGATATGGTTTACAATCAACATTGAATGTAAGCATTGAAGATAGTGTAGCAATGTTTCTACGTATACGTGGACACAACGAGGTTCAGAGTGATGTTGGGTTGCGATTTGGGCGAACACAAGAGACAATATATATAAATTTTTTTGAAGTTCTTAGAGCGACGAATTTACTTGCTTGTGATTATATTAGTACTCTGACAAGAGAAGAACTAAGCCGGATTCCTGAACGTGGGTTAACGAAACAAAAATATTGGCCATATTTTAGTGGATTTGTTGGGGCCATGGATGGAGTTCACGTATGCGTTAAAGTGAAACCTGAAATACAAGGAATGTACTGGAACCGTCACAATACAACATCATTTAACATAATGGCTATATGTGATCTGAACATGCTATTCATATATGTTTGGAATGGAGCACCGGGTTCATGTCACGATACAACAGTTCTCACAATGGCGCAAGATAATGATTCTGAATTTCCTATGCCTCCAGAAGACAAGTATTATCAAGTTGATTCTGGCTATCCAAATAAACAAGGTTTTTAGCTCCATTTAGATCTTCACGAAACACGGTTGTTAGGTATCACATGTCACAGTTCGATAATGGTCCTCCCCCTATAAATAAGCAAGAATTATTTAATTGGTATCATGCATCTTTACGCTGTCATTGAGAGGACCTTTGGCATTTGGAAGAAGAAATGGAGGATTCTTTGTGAATTTCGCAGGTATGATGTTCATGTTCAAAAGCAAGTGATAATGGCTACAATGAGACTACACAATTTTATCAAATATCAAACGCATCAGATGAGGATTTTGCCGAGGTTATGGGACATACAGAGAATGACAACGCAAATTTAGGGACTCAAATAAGTGACATGGAAGCCACGGAAATAGGAGTAGGAGCTCTTATGACAAACATTAGAGAAAATATTGCAAATTTATTATGGCAAGATCAAAATTCTTTTTTTTTTTTTTTAGTGTTCTACATGATCTGCATTTTTTTGATTTGTATTCACCATTCGAAGCCTATATCATATCAATTTTTAAATTCAATCCAATCAGTTTAAACTCAAGAATAGATGTGATTAGCTCATTTTAAGATTCAATATGCTTTAGAAATCCTCAAAGTTCATTGTAAAATTAGAGTAATCTTATGTAGTTGATCAAATATGAATCTTGTGGCAAATCAGTCATTTAATATAATGAAATAGACATAAGGAACAGGCAAGTGTCATATTGTTGAGATGGCTTCTACTTTCGGTTCACTTAAACACTAAGGCCCACTTAAATTTCAACCTTTTAAAAGCATTTTTGCTAAAATCGTTTTGGATTTTTTATTCTCATTTTTGTAAAATTCTTAATCAAGAGCGAGATGATTTGAAGAACTACTCCAAAAGATATTATTTATGTGCTAAAAAAGTGGAAGACTTTTCGGGGAAGGATGATCTAGAAGCTCTTGACTTTTAAGAACCCTAAATCGTTAAGGCTTCCTAAAGATATGGTCTGCAAATCATATTAAAACCATATTGACACTTGACTGCAATAACCTCCTCATATTAAATAGGGACTATTTAACCACTTTGACAACAGCATGAGATTTAAATTAAAGCACAAACCTTTTTTTCTTTCGTAGAAAACAAGAAAAAAACTTTTCATTTCTCTTAGATAATTCAAAAATATTTATAAATTCCAGCATATGCTACGGATGCCATGAACGTGTCAAGCAAGATTTTTTGTAAAATACTAAAGCTTTATTTTTGAACAAAACTCAGGTTTTATATGAGAAAAATCCAGTCTTGTAAAAAATCATCATGATGTTAGATCCTTACGGTAAGAAATCCTTCAATAACCATTTGTGTTTTCCAAGTATTACCAATGATAACTCAGATTCCGGTGACTGTTCACCTACCTTGTGGAGAACCAGTCCGCCGAAGGGTCTTCACCGGCGAGAAGATTACTGGAGCCTTTCGCCGGATTCGAAGGCACAGGCTATTGCTCGTGGACAACGAGAACTTATGGAAATGGTTAGTAAGATGCCCGAATCGTGTTACGAGCTTTCCTTGAAGGATCTTGTCGAAGTGAAGGTGAACCAAGAGAATGATAGGAAGATGTTCGATGAATTACCTAAGAGACACAATATGCCGTGTAAGGTTTTGAGTAAAACAAAGACTGATAAAAGGGTTGATCCCTATCGGACTGGAGGAGTAAATAACAGTGGGTTTCTTCTCAATATGATGTTTCCGGTTATCTTAGGATCTAAGAAAGATGCAACGAGGAAGAAGAAAAATAAAAAGGAGGAGGGTTCTAAGGTTTCACCGAGACCTTCAATCTCTGACGAGTCTGTGAAAGTAGATGCTAAAGAATGGTGGAATAGATTGTCTAAATCAAGCACGAAGAGGAGTGGTAGTAGTAGTAGCAGTAGCACCGGCAGTAATAGGAGCCGAAGCAGCGTAAGGTATGTTTTAAATCTGAGAAATCAATAAAGGTTTCATCTTTCGTACTACTTGGATTTGCTTTGGTTATCAGATTTGATTATAACTCTCAGCTGTTCTGGTTTTATTTTACATCAATTGTTGTTTAAAACTTTGATCATCTAAAACTATGATTATCTATCTAGATTATTAAGTTTCGTGTACAAAATAATCGTCTGGGTGAAAAGTTAAGAGAAAGCGACTCTGTATCCTTGTATCTTCTATTTCAATGTGTTAAGCGAACTATTTTCTAATGTTTTCGTTGTCTCTTCGTCACGTGAATCTTTTAACTATCTTGATGTTGTTTTCACTTTGAGATTAAGACAAAAATTATGAATAGTGATTGAAGCTCCTTCTCTTTCCCTTTAGTGATGGAAACTCTGTAGTTTATATTCTAAGAGAAGTCAAGATTCAGTACTATCTATTTGAATGTTTCCTAGTCGTGTAATACAGACCTCACTGGCAGCATTACTGTTACTCTTGGCTTCTGATGTTTGTAACTGTCTGATGTATAATGCAGAGATAAAAAAAGTAGCTGTCTATCTTTTCTTTGGAGTGTGCGTTCAAGAGAATAATACAAAGTTTCCCTCAATGTCTGAAACAAAAGCTTTCGTGGATTAAGAAGCGGATCTGGTAACGTAGCATTGAATGGGTGTTTCAGTGTTTGCAGTCTATAAATCTTCGGAATGGTCCCAAGAACAGACACATGTGAAATCACATTGATTGTTTCCGAAGATGATCTTTTTTCTGATAAATACTCCTGAACTTTTGCTTTTCTAAGCCTTTGAATCCTTTTGGATACGATTTCAGTTATGTAAATAGACACTTATGTGCACTGATTAGTCTCAACTTTAGTTCATGAGTCCTAGTGTACAGTGTGTAGCTTTGTTTTGGGATAATGGATCAACCTATCTTTCGTTATTAAAAGCCTCAAAACCCAAAATTTACGCGAATGCCTTTGTCTTATTGCAAGAGGCCTCTGTTTTTGTTCAAAGAAAAAGCTGATGTGGGAAATTGCCAAATTGGTACCAGCATGGTCCCATTGTGGACTTCTGAGACAGACCTCTGTAATTGATTGGAGTTGTCGTTCCATCCAAACGAGCGTCTCGGTTTCCTGCGTTGGGAAACGCGTTTATCCTTATAGCGGTTTGGTATTAAGAAAAGTCAACAATGAACTCGATTTGGGATTTGATATTAGGAAATTCTTGGTATAACAAGTGCTTTGTTTTGTTGATAATGATTACTACTTCCGACCTAAACTTTATTTTATATTTTTAACGAATGATTGAAATGAACAATTAAAGATTCCTTAATTTCTGTCACGGACCGTTACTTTAACATAGTGAGACAAAAGCCAAAATACAAAGTTTGCAAAATAATAGACTAAAGAAGTCGCAGTTGATCTATGGACGGCTAAGGCTGATACAATCACCCAAACTCCGATCGTGTTCCAATACAAGTTTGGATTTTTCCGCGAACCCTTTAAATTGTTCCATCTTCTAAGTCGTCAGACGATCTAATCTTCGTTCGGTCCATTCGGTCTGTTCTCAAGTTTAGAGTCTATAGACAGGAAAAGGTCTTTGCTTTTTCTGTTTTGGGGTTCAATTATGATTATTGTTACGTGGTGTTCTCTTCTTCCTTGTTCTTCAGCTGTATGCGCATTTTGTATTTGAATCTCTTGCCTAAACTCTGGTTATCTGCTGGCTTAATCTGTCATGTGTAGAGAAAGCAATTTCGCGATTGGAGTTTCTCTCTTTTAAGAGTTTCACTTAGATTTCGTTGGAATTGGTTTTGTTTTACAATTGAAGCTTCTGGCTTTGTGATCTGCTCTCTAATTTACAAGCTGGTTTGTGAATTGCGATATCCATTGTTTGAATCATTAATAGTTTGATCCCAGTGATGTTGATACAATGTTCGATCTTGGGAAGGTTACTTGTTCTATCTGGATTTAAGAGGTTGTTTACTAATTTAGTGTTTTAACTTATAGGAAACTTGGAACCTTAGAATTTGATTGAAAAAGCGATCTTGTAATGTCAAATAACGCGGCTGCTTGCGCTGAGAGGGCTACAAATGATATGCTGATTGGTCCAGATTGGGCGATCAACATTGAACTGTGTGACATTATCAATATGGATCCTAGGTAAAGTCGTTTGAACAATGTATAGAGAGTTCTTCTGTATCACATCTGAATTTCTGATATCTGATTGAGTTTAGGCTATGATGCTTACAGTTTTGATCTCGTATTGTTGCTGCAGTCAAGCAAAAGAAGCAGTGAAGGTTCTCAAGAAACGGTTAGGAAGTAAAAATTCTAAAGTGCAGATTCTTGCCCTTTATGTGAGTGTTCTTCATAATTCTTTGTTGGATACAGTACTTTGGTTTGGATCTGGTTATTGGACTGATATTCTCGTTCATAAATGCTTGTGGGATTGGTTCAGGTTCTGGAAACTCTGAGTAAGAATTGTGGTGAGAGCGTGTACCAGCTTATTGTTGACCGTGATATTTTGACGGATATGGTCAAAATAGTGAAGAAAAAGGTTTGTAGTGATCACCACTCAACTGCTTGTTATAATTTTTCAATTTTATGATCAAATCTGCTTAACCGGGATATTTACTTACTTATGCAGCCAGACCTGACTGTGAGAGAAAAGATACTTAGTTTATTAGATACATGGCAAGAAGCTTTTGGTGGAAGCAGTGGAAGATTTCCTCAGTACTACAATGCTTATAATGAACTCAGGGTATATGCACTAGCTTTTTATGTAAATACAGTTATGTTATTATGTATCATGGTTTCTGCTAACCAGTTTTTCCTTTTGTAAACTTTAGTCTGCTGGAATTCAATTCCCCCCTCGAACTGAAAGCAGTGTACCATTCTTTACTCCACCTCAGACTCAGCCTATTGCTCATGCCGCACCATCAGATGAAGATGCTGCTATTCAGGCCTCCCTGCAAAATGATGATGCTTCTGCACTTAGGTACATTCTTCTTGTAGGGTTTCTAGACCTATCTTATGGATAAATTGGGTATTCTGGTGTCTCAAATATGTTAGCTTTAGTACCTTCACTTTGGTTTCTAGACCTTTTTAATGGATTAATGAGTATTCTATGCTTCAGATATGTTATAGACTTTAGTATATTCACTTTTCAGCAAGGAGGAAATTCAAAGCGCTCAAGGATCAGTTGATGTTTTGACGGACATGCTTGGGGCTCTTGATCCAAGCCATCCAGAGGTAAAATAGACAGAATTAGATATAATAGCTCTGCTATCTGATCTGAATTGAAACATTGACTGATCTAAATGCTATGACAGGGTATAAGGGAAGAACTTATAGTTCACTTGGTAGAGCAATGCCGTACATATCAGAGGCGTGTAATGACTCTGGTGAACACTACTTCGTAAGGACTTGTTTGTTTTTTTCCTTCATCTTCCTCATGTTTTCTCCATTTGATAGATTTTGTTAATAGTGAGAGGGATGCTCTTTCCTTTTTCCAGAGATGAGGAACTTATGTGTCAAGGATTGGCACTGAATGACAATTTGCAGCGCGTTCTTCAGCACCATGATGATAAGGCAAAGGGAAATTCTGTTCCTGCAACAGCTCCCACTCCAATACCGCTTGTTAGCATCAACCATGATGATAATGATGAGTCAGATGATGAATTTGCTCAACTAGCTCACAGGTAATATACCGACTACTTCCTCATTTCAGTGATATTCCAAAATTTGGATTGCTACAATTTATTGAACTCAATTTTGCAGGTTGAAAAGAGAGAGCACAAGGACTGGACAAGGGAATTTAAACCCTATACTTCCTCCTCCTCCACCTACAGTGAGGCCAGTACATGTTGACTCTGATGCTATGGACTTCCTAAGTGGTGATGTCTACATACCTCAAGGAACCTCAGAGAGTGTAAAACCTCTGAATACTTCCTCTTCATCAAATCAGGACTCTTCTGCTCCTGTTTTCGATGATCCAGTTCCCCAGAGCAAATCCCCTGAGCAAGCTTTGTTCACCAAACCAGTTTATGGCCAAAATGAGCAGTTGCCTCCAGTTCCATGGGAGACTCAAGGAACCAGGAAGTTTCCACAATCAATGTCTGCTAGAACCACCCACAGGCAAGAATATTTTCAGCCTAATGTTCCTCAACACTCAAGCAGTGGCTCTGATTCTTCTCACGATGATCTCGTGGCACAGTCCCGCAATCTCTCTCTGAATCCAACTTCATCTGATGCTGGTGTTACACCACCGAAGAAAGATGATAAACCAGAGGATATCCTTTTCAAAGACCTGGTTGAATTTGCAAAAACCAGGACATCATCTTCTTCCTCAAAACCCAACAGTCAGAACAACAAGCCGTTTTGAGACAGAGCTACAGTTGTTACTCGACTCTTTACCATACTTTTTCTTCTTCTTTCGTGTTCTTGTGTTTCCCCAGCTGGCTTTTACTCTAACATGGATTCTAAGATATCAGTGTTTTTTTTATATCAAATAAAAAAGTGAATATTTTTTTTTGTCAACTACCTTACTGCTTTTTTAATCCTGCTCCTACTAGTGTAAGTACGGGTGTCTTGAGGATCTGTAAAGTGATTACATCACTGAGCTACTTGTCCTCGACAAAAAAATGAATACTTAGAGCACCATTATCAATGGTTTCTAAAAAAATGAGTTTTTTAACAATATTTTAATCAAGCTTTCAGGACAGCCATAGGGAGGTATAGTCCTGTGGAAAGGGTCACGCTTTAGCTTCTTCCGCCAAAGCGAACCAACACATCCGTATGGATCTTCTTGGAAACTGAGTCCTCCTAACCATTGCCTCACCTTTTAGAGCCCCTTCTTTGGATGATAGAGAAGCTGGGGTTCCTAAGTAGAAGAATCTTAATTCCGGAAACCCAATTGCTGAACGATGCAAATGTGCAAATCTCTCCTCTTTAAAATCATAACTCACTACCTGATCCAAGCGTGAATGATACATTTATATCACAAGAATGAAAAACCTTTCCCTTACAAAAGAGCGAGAAGATTTGGAAGCAAAGGCTTTACTGTTATGTTCTGTGGGTAAGAGCCAGTAAGCTCTCTGAATCTACACACGCTAAAGAGAAGATTCTCAAAGCTGTCCCTGGCATGCTCTTCAGTCAATGCCCTTGGCCTCACACTCCGTCATCAAATCCAAATAACCAAGCTACATTGTATCATTAAGTCAATAAAAATAGCAAAAACTAATATAGCAGTTAAAAGCAATTAAACTCACCAAACCATCCTTTAGATTCAGCTTCAGCCCAATAACTCTGAGCTTCACTGCGAGGTCCAGCGTCTTTACCAGTCTCTCCTCCACTGAATAGAAGCAAGACTTGTCATCTTCAGCAATAGCTTCAACGCCTTCTTGTATATGACTCAAGAACGTTGCAGCCTGACCTGGATTCTTCTAAAAGATTCCAAGAACCACGAATCCTCCTTATCGACTTTACCGCAATTACTTCTCATATAAACAGAATGTCCAGCCACCATCACAAGGTTATTCAGATTGCCAAATGGATAACCATCATCGTCCAAATCGTTCTTCTTAAAATAAGGAACCGCTGACCGGAAATGGTTCTCGTAGATCGACGACAGAAATATGAGAACTGAGATCGGGTGCAATTTGGACAAGTGGTGAAGACGATTTCCTAGAGATTTGATCATGTTCACGAATAAATTCTTCGGCTTTCTAGATTTTCTGATAGTCCCTGATTCTAAATCGAAATCACCACCTCTTGAGTACGCATGAAATGGCTTACTCGACCCGAATGAATAATGTTTCATGATACAGCCAAATCCAGTGCTCGAGACCACCAATGAGGCAGGCTAAGCATACCCAGATCAGATTAACGGAAAATTAACACGTCGGATCATACATATTTTTTAGTGAAATTTTAACAGAAAGACGCAGACTTTGATCGAACCCAGATCATTGACTTCAAAGATAAATCTTGACGATCAAAAACGAAAATTCGAGCACAATCCAGGTTAAAAGTTCCAAAACTGAGGCAGAGAAATTAACGAGAAAGAGAAAACTCACGGTATTTGTTTCAGTTTCCGGTGAATTCTAAGGTGAGGCCAACTAAGAAACCAGACGCAGAAGGTTTGCATCAAACCAGTTGACCGAGAGTGTTGGAATATTAGTTGAGCAAAGATCGAAGGTTTAAGGACATTCACTGGCAAATTGAACAGTGATACGAAACGTCGGAAATTGTTTCGTCGATGTGAGCGAGAAAGAGAAGATCTTGAACGCGCTAAGCCCAGATCTACACATTGGTTTGGTCCATGTCGTGTTATGGCTTTTAGCCCGGATCCTATATGACTATATTTATATGATGTTATGGTTCATAGATACCTTTTTGGTAAGATAAATATCAGACAATACATTACTCAATTCCTCAATTCGGTAAATTTTGAATCGAACAAGACTTAGAGCACCTAAATTACTGTATCTAATGGAGGTTTTTAGTGTTAGTTTAATATTAAAAAATGGTAAAGAGGATTTAATGAAAAAGAAAAGACTCTAAACTTAGAGTTTTTAGAAGTGTTAAGATACGCCTACATGACCTCTTTTGATCGGATAATAGTTTGGGAAAAAATGACTCTTTGTGTCTCACTTATTCGCCTCTTCGGGTCTCATTTCTTTACATCTTCGGGTTTCATTTATTTTGGCGATTCCACGTCTCGAGCCACATAAAATCACCAATGAGTTCTCTGAGGATCATCATCTCGAGGTTCCGAAGCCTTCCCTGTCGTTGGCGAGTACCGAGACCGGAATTTCCGATGATCTCAGGTTAGATGGGTTTTTCCTCTTTGTTGTCTTTTGATTGCATTTGAATTGAGAGAGAGAGGGTTTTAAACTCTTCATTTGCCTATTTAAGAAGTGATGAATGATCTTATTTGTTGAATTGAGAACAAAAAGGTTATGAAGATTTTGTATTCTTTCTTAAAACTTGTATCAATCTACATGGATTCACTTATTGTTCTATTTCGTTTTTATGTTCGTGTCTATGAACAACGTCTAGTGACCTTCAAATCGTGCGCCATGGATAGTATTGTCATCATTCGATACTTGATAGGATGCTTTGGAACCAAATGAAATTTATAAAATCTGCAAATAATCGCCATTGCCATCTTCATTTGAAGATAAGCTGAATCATTTCCCAAACATATCCTTGGTCCAGCCTGCGTTTCACACAAATTTTTTAGTATTTAGTGTCCATTAAAGTCTTTGTATGTGTTTATGTAAGTCGATTATTCCTGAAAAGCTCTGAACTTGAATGGAGGATGCATTCTTAAAGATTCCATCTTTGAGCCATCTTTCTGATTTGAACGTTGCTGCATCTGATCCCCAATTGTATACCATACGACCCATTGAGTAAGGCACATATGTAACCATTCCTCATGCTTTTACTTTTGTTCCATTTGGTAATATATCATCTCCTTTAGGGTCTTACGATTAGTTTAAAAATATGTTTCTGTTTCTTCTTTGTTTAGATTCCAAATTTAGTGGATTCTATGGTGTGTGCATACATGGGGAACTGCATGGTAGAGACGAAGTGTCTCTGTTATCACAACATGTAAGTAGTGAAGTTTTCCTAAGGAATCGTAGTTTAATAGTTCTGAGATAGCTTACTGATGATAGAAATTGCTTTATAAAGTCTAAATACTCGTGGTGTGTATTCTGCATTAAGTGTGAACCCTCTGATTTTGTTTACTTGCTGCACATTTTAGAGTGTTCTTGTGGAATCTACGAGTGGAAATACTGGGATCGGCATTGCATTCATTGCTGCTTCAAAATGTACAAACTTATCTTGACAATGCCTGCGTCCATGAGTTTGGAGAGGCGGGTTCTTTTGAGGGCGTTTGGAGCAGAGCTTGTACTAACTGAACCTACAAAAGGCATGACTGGAGCACTTCAGAAGGCTGAAGAAATCTTGAAGAACACTCCCAATTCTTACATGCTACAACTGTTTGACAACCCAACCAACCCAAATGTCTGTAATTGCTTCCCGTAATACTACACATATGGCATGAGCTAATATTATTTATAGTTCTAAACCATAAAAAAAGAAGGAGAAAGGTTTAGTTAGAGAAATTACAGAAACTCTTATGTATTTCCTTTTACTGGGCAATAAGAATCAATCTTGGCATTACTGTTTATTGTCTATGGCATGTAGTATTGATTCAATCATCATGATAATCAATGAAACTCTCTGATTCAACTTAGTTATTAGGCTGTAAGTTTCTGTAAGAATCAATCTTAGTTGTGGCATTTTTAGGTTGGAGCAGAGAGCCTTTAATGAAGCATAATTGATATTTAGAGGAATGTTGTAGGAAATATTTGAGTATCATCTCGATATCTATTGATTAGTCCTCTTGATCATGGATGTTAATTTTGCTTACATTTGATCTCTTATGAGAGCAGAAGATAATTAGCAAACACATGCTTTTTCATTTTTGGTTCTTGTTGTGATATAAGGACCAACCAAATGCTGATATTTTTGTTTTACAATTGAGCAGAGAGGAGCTACAATTGTATATGCAACTCATATATTCGACGGTTTAGAGACATGGGCTAGTCATCTAGCTTACATTAATGAAGGAGAACTGAAACTCTCGTCCAAATTGAATGAGATCAAGGATTTAGGAACCTCACCAAATCTGCTCTCTGCTGTTGAAGCTTGGCTACGCTCTGAATTTAAAGTTGAGAAGAAGACCAAAAAGAAACTTGTTGCTACTTCTCCTTTTATGTCATCTAGACAAATGGCATATCTCCGGTGATTCATCACTTCATTGTGAGAGATCACTATGAATAATAAAGACCGGTTTAGTTCAACTTTGCTTTCTTTGTAATCACAAATGTGAAAGAATTTAACTTTAAAAAAAAAAATTTAAGAACCCAAAGAAGGTTCTACCATTGGACCTCCAAAATTTAAATTTCTAATCTAAAGTATCTTAACATTTTTTAATATTAAAAACCCCAAGTGGGGTTCTTACTATTGGAGTTGATCTTTGTCTTTTTCAATTTTGGCGCTGGTCGCAGAACCTTGTTTCATCTGTCTTTCTTATTTACTCTTTTTTTTTTGCTTTATTTTTGGCACTAGAACTTCTATCTCTGTAGAATCACTTGAAGATTGCAACGGTTTCCATCGAGATTGAATTGAGGACGTCCAGTCCAATTTGATATCATCTCACATTTCTGAAACATTACCAAGACAGTGACCCACCATACGTTTCTAAGCTGTGACGATATCACAATTTTTAGAGACAACACAAAAAAAAGTTTCTAATACGTTTCCGATAAATTTTCGATATAAATTTAAATATTTTTGATATAAATTTAAATATTTTCTAATATAAAATAGAAAATCGTCTAATATTTTCCAAAAAATATTTTTAGAAAAATGGAATTCTACTTCTAAAGAACATCCTAGCAATCACATCTCATAACTCATATTTTCACATATTCTTTTGATTTTAAGCAACAAAGTTTTTGTTATTCATATTTATTTTTTCTCATAGACATTTGTCATCATATAAGAAGAACAAGGTTTGAAATGTTATATCACTTGTATTTTTATTGTTTAGTTTACACGATATGTTAGATTATTAATTTGGTTCATTATTTTTTGTTTACTTGCGTGGTTTTGTTTGCTTTAAAGTTGATTTCATACATGGTTCTAAAAAGAATAAAGCGACAATGGTGGTGGGTCCAGTAAAACTGGTGAACTTGGAGTTTTTGTTGCAATCTTTACAATGAAACCAAAAAAGGAAGTGAGTGCACATCTTCTTGAAATAACTAATGTTGGTTTCAATATGAAAAAAGTAAGTACGGTTGAGAGACTCAATATGCAAAAGGTAGGAGATGAGAACGAAACAAGGAAGAGAGAGATAGAAATATAAATGTTTCACTGTCTTGTGTAACAAACTCTGCTTCTAAGTAAAGAAAGCCTAGCATGTCTCTAATTGCTAGAGCTTTTGGTGTTGAAATCAGAGACCAATTAGATCACGAAATTGCAAGGATGTTCTATATTGGAGGTTTGCCATTCAATCTTGAAAAAAATCCCCATTATCACAGCTCTTATCAGTTTGTTGCTATAACAAAATTGAGGGTTATATGCCTCCCGATTATAATAAGTTGAAGACAACCTTGGTAC
Source organism: Lepidium sativum (assembly GCA_023374145.1). Taxonomy (NCBI): domain Eukaryota; kingdom Viridiplantae; phylum Streptophyta; class Magnoliopsida; order Brassicales; family Brassicaceae; genus Lepidium; species Lepidium sativum. Next base: position 18,519 of record JAKUCM010002339.1, on the reverse strand, counting down.
AAAATGAAAAAAACCATGTTGAGAGCTTATTAGAAAAACTCTTAAGTTAATGTGGAAAGAAAAAGAAGTTCTGATTGTGTCAAATGGTCAGAGTGATCCTACAAAAAAACCTCTTATCGGTTTCATTGCTGCTTCATGTAATGGTCATATGTTTCTTAAGGGTGTGAATTGTTTTGGTGAAGTGAAAGTTAAAATTCTTATTGTCTGATTTTATGAAAGAAATTATGAATGAAGTGAGTCATCACAAAGTTGTGTAAGTCATCATTGATAATACTGCGAGTTGTAAGGCAGCCAGAGAGATTATTAAGTCTCAGTTTCCTCACATCTATTGGACATCATGTGTTGTTCATACTCTTAATCTAGCTTTAAAGAACATGTGTGCAACAACGAATGCAGAAGGAAATGTAGCAACATATAAAGAATGCATTTGAATCACACATTCTCATTGGGATGAGCTTGCAATAAATCATCTGATCATGAACCATAACATGAGATATCAATCTTAAGTAAGTATTCTTCTCTTAGATTGCTGTCAAATGCTGATAGTCGTTTTTCTTTTATTATTGTGATGCTCAAGAGATTGAAACATATAAAAAGAAACCTTCAATCCATGGTCATAAGTGAAGAGTGGTCTAGTCACACAAAATATGACATATGAAATCAAACTTTGTGAAAGAGAAGATTTTGAATAATGATTGGTGGGAAAAAGTTTCTTATATCGTTGATTTCATGAGACATATATATATATATATATATATATATATATATATGAGATTATTAGATTTTATGACAAATATAAGGCATGCTTTCATTTGGTATATGAGATGTCGGATTCTATGATTGAGAAGGTGAAGGTTGAGATTTACAAGAGAGAAAACCACTCAATATCTGAAGCTAGTCCGTTCTTTGATGTTGTTTATGAGATTTTAGTGGCTTGTTGGATGAAGAACAACACTCCTTTGCATTGTCTAGCCCACTCCTTAAATCCTCAAAATATGATTCTAAACTATATTTTTAATTTTATTTTTCTTTGTCAATATATGTTACTTATTTTTAATATGTTGTAAATTGTATAGTGATATATTATATATATGCCTTTTTACTAGTTTTAGGTGTCTTATTTAGTCTAATTTGCATACATTTAGTAACATTTACATTTGTTTTAAAGTCCCAACAATTTCATTTACATAGTTTTACATTTGCATTGCACACATATTACATTTAGGAGTTTTCAGGTACTTGGAGAGCATAATTGAAGCATAAGATGGAAAAATAGGACCAACTCGACGTGTCCACTCGAGCACCATGTCGAGTTTGCACTAGAACACCAGGTCGAGTCAACAATGGAATACCATGAAGACTCTCCAGTGGAATCCCAAGCCGAGTCTCTACAACAGTGGAACACAAGGTCGAGTCTCTAGTGGAATCCCAGGCCGAGTCTCCATTGGAGCACCATGTGGAGTCTCTAGTGGAATCTATGGTCGACTCCACTCAAAATCTGGGTCAAGTCACCAATCGAGTGAACTTTTCTGCCCACCAACCCAACGGGCCACTTTAGCGGATTGGCCGAATCTGATCCGCAATTGACCACTTGATGGGCTGCTGTAGAGGGGCTGGGTTATTTTAGGTTTTATCTTAATTAAGTATAAAAACTCTTGGTTGTTTCTTGAATACCTAGTTTTTACTTCTTTTGTACAACAGTCGTTTTTCTCTTTGTAATATCTAGAACAAAACTTTAAGCTATGATTGTCGAATGCAATTTCAGTTTTCTTTGAATATTGATCATCACTTGTTATTAGTTTATTATATGATGTCGCCTACTGTGATATCTATTTATGTTGTTTTTATTCACTTCATGCTTTCCGATTAGACTGCCTAGGGTTCTTGAGGATGGGTTAGACTAGTGTGGATCTTAGAATTTTTAGGTTGCTTAAGAGTTGAATAACTTATATCTCCTTTTTTTTGCTGTTGTTGATGCTTGTTTCATCCTGATCAATTATAATATGTTCTTAGACATTGTAGCGCCCTATATGTGTTTGATAGAATTTTTGATCCAACCAATTTTAGAGATTCACACTCTTAGTTCGATGGATCGATTTGTCTAAGGTGTGAATCAGCTCGAGTAAGTTGATCTTTCACACTAGTTAGGTTATTAAACGTATGTGATGATATGGTCTGTTAATAGCTTCACTGAGTTTGCTTGCCACAAGAGTGGATTCAGTGTTCTATGAACTTAATGCTTAGAGTTCCACTCTTATTGTATTTACCATTTGCTTGTTAGTTTTCTTGCTTGCTTAATTGGTAGTTCTCATTCTGTTTGGTTTTAACTCTTGTCTTGATTTATTTTATTCACAATTTTAATTATGTCACTTAGGTTGCTGGATAATCATCTCATCTATTTTGCTTGAATAAGAGTAGTTTATAACATTATGAGTGCAAGTTAATACACCCACTTGGATTCACACTTAAAGTACTACATTGACACAATAGTACAGTAGGTTTTGACAATAGAGTAGAATCCTATTATCAAATTGGCTCCATTGCCAACTAGGTATTTGTTAGCTACATTTAGGATTCTAGACTTTCTAAGATGGAGTTCTTTTTGTTTCACTTGCGTTTGTTTCAGGTGCTTTCACAACTCTAAATTCAACTTGACATTACTGCTCGAGGTGAGTTCACACGCTGTATGCGTACATGTTCGAAAGGAAGTCGGAACCTTCTACGTTTTCATGACAACATCGACCGATTTCTGCGTAAGTTGAGAAACCAGAAAAACCGTCTCAACTATGAACATGTATACTCAATGGTTCTGGAATTACCAGAAGGCTTGAACACACATAACTTTCCCTCGCAACAACCTGAACATGAACCTCACCAAAGGAGGCCAAGAACAATTGCAGCATGAGACACACCCATCAATCACATCCAACGACGTAGAATTGTTCCTCATGCTATTTATAACCACTACTTCGATATCAAGAATGGTCTCATCACCATGGTCTAAAACCACAAGTTTCATGGACCACCTTATGAAGATCCTCTTGATCATCTTGATGAGATTGAAAGGATGTGTGGCCTCACTAAGATCAATGGGGTTGGTGAGGATACATTTAAGCTAAGGTTATTTCCATTCTCTCTTGGAGACAAAACACACATCTGGGAGAAGCATTTACCTCAGGGCTCCATCACATCTTGGACTAAGTGCAAGACAAATTTCCTTGCAGAGTTTTTTTCACACTCTAGGACTACAAAGCTCCGCAATGAGATTTCCAGCTTTGCACAAATGAATCTCGAATCATTCTTTGAAGCATGGGAGCGGTTCAAAACTTAGCAATGTCAATGCCCTCATCACAACTTCAACACCGAGTCTATACCTAGCATCCTTTACCGAGGTGTTTCCAAAAATTCGTATGTTACTGGATACAAAAAGCAATGAGACTTTCTCAAATAAACATGTTGGTGATGGTTGGGAGGTACTGGAGAATTTAGCTCAAGTTGATGGTCATTATGGAGAGGATTACGATATAATTGTTAGAGGTACTGGTGAATTCGATTTATTTAGCAGAAAATAGAACAAAGCTTTAAATAAAAAACATGAAAAACTATTGTTGGTACATCTAAAACCAGTACACTTAGTGTGTAAAGAAGAACTCGATGAAGAAGACCGTGATTAGGTTGAAGATTTCAACTTTATTCAGAATTAAGGAGGAAGTTACAAAGCTTACAACAACTTCGAGCAGAACCTGAACCTTTCCTGCAAAAACACCAACATTGCTAACCTCCAAGACCAAGTATACCCACCCAGACCATAACCTGTTTATAGTAAAACCTATATGTCTAAGCAACAATACCACTAGAGTTTTGTCCTAGCCCCAACAATGCCACCTTGGTATGACACACAATTACCATCGTCTACTTAATAAGTTCCAGAGATAATGGATATGCTCCAACAGATTCTCAATGGTTAGATTACTATGAAACTGACTTAACAAAGAAGTTTATTGAAGTCCACATAAAAATTAATGCTTCTCTTAATGATCTCAACTGGAAATTTGAGACGTTGAATGCACGACTAAAGTATATCGAAAGTTAACAAGCTACTTCTTCAATTGTGAAGACAACTGGAAAACTCTCTGGGAAAGCGGTTAAGAATCTGAAAGAATATCATGCCAACACTATTACTCTTAGAAATGGACATGAGTTGCTGATTCGTGCAGAGAAGGTAAGGATACTGAGGACAATAAAGCTCAAGAAAGGGAGGATAGCCTAATCAAGGATAAGGCTGAAAAATCATCTCTAGAGGTACAACTCGACAAACTCATTCCAAGTGACCACAATCGAGTGCAACCTTGTGTGGAGAAAAATGTCATTTGAAATGCAACTCGACCAATCTACTCGACTTAAAGTTGATTGAATGACACCTTGCGATGCTTTGAAACAGTCAACTCCTCCGAAATGCTGAAATCATTTGTTCTCTCGTCTTATAATCACAATTGCCTTTCTCCCAGAGGTTTAAGAAGGATGTTGCTAAGAAGTACAAAACTTTTTTTGATAAGAAAATTCAAGGCATTAACCTGAAGGTTCCCAAATTGGATGCTTTTATGTTGATACCTACTTATCAAAAGTTCCTTAAAAGATGCAATTAAGGAGGGAACCAAAAGAGTTTGAAGGTATGGTAGTGCTCACTCACGAGATCAATGCCATAATCCAAAGGAAGATAGTGCCAAAGAAGCTTAGTGATCATGACACATTCATAATTCCTTGTTCACTAAGACCATTGTCTTTGAGAAAGTGCTTATGAGACCTTGGTGCATCAATAAGCCTTATGCAACTTTCAGTTTGAAAGAGATTAGGCTTTAACGACTACAAATCTTGCAAGATATCCTTGGTTTTAGTGGATAAGTTGGTGAGAATTCCTCACAGCATTTTGAAAGATCTTCTGGTGAAGGTCAGATGAGGTTGAGATACAAATTGACTTTGTCATTTTGGAAATGGATGAGGAACTCAAGGACTCACTGCTTTTGGAAGATCTTTTTTAGCCACAACTCGTGCATTGATTAATGTAAGGAATGAAACAACTGAATTGAATTTGGGCATGGACCTTAAGATGAAACCATAAATCAATGATGTGATAAAGAAGCCAATCGTTGAGGATCAGGTGTTCTTGATTCAGGAAATGGACACTTTAGCTGATGAGCTATTGGAGGAGTTTGTAACAGAAGATCAATTACAAGTTGTTTTGACTAAGCCAGTTGCGGATGGATACTTAAGTAAGAAAGATCAATGTTACAGGAAACATCTATATGCTTATAAACCAGTAAAAGATTTCAGTTTTAATTGAAGAGTTGATTAAAACAAGTTCTGAGGTCAAAGCAATGAGCTGAGATTTAACAAAATCTGCGCCAGACTCAACTACACTACGCGAGCAGCAGGTGCTCGAGTGCACTACTTCCACAATCAACGAGAACTGGACTAAGCTTAAGGTATGATATCTTGGGTCCTAATTCCACTTATCTTGTGATTGTCAATGATACTTTTAATGTTGATGAGTTGAGAATGTTATTGAATTGACTGAACTAAAAAGGTATTAAACAGCCATAGGATATTCATTAGCTGACATTAGAGGCATATCACCTAGTCTTTGCACTCATATGATTCATCTCAAAACTAAATCACATTCAAGCATTGAATCTCAAAAGAAATTGAATTTTAATCTTAAGGAAGTGGTGAAAAAGGAAATTTAAGTTGTTAGATGTTGATGTGAGTTATCTTATTTCTGAAAAAGATGAGTTGATTCCCACTAGGACCATAACCGGCCATAGAATATGCATTGATTATAGGAAGTTTAATTCTTCATCTAGGAATAATTTTCCACTTCCTTCTATTGATCAAATGGTAGAATGGTTAGCTAATCACAAATAAAACTGCTTCTTAGATGAGTATAGTGGATTTTTCCAAATACCTATACACCCAGATGTCCAAGAGAAAACGACATTCACCTGTCCATATTGTACATTTGTATATAGGAGAATTTTTTTGGTTTATCAAGCCAAAATTGATTTCATGGTTCAGCCGCAACCTCCTAAGACAATAAAGGATCTTCGAAAATTTTTGGGTCACGCTGGGTTCTACATGAGGTATATCAAAGACTTCTCCAAAATTGCAAGACCACTAACTCGCCTACTAGGCAAAGAGTTCGAGTTCAACTTTGACTCTGATTGTCTTGAGGTGTTTCTAAAGATAAAAGAAACTTTGGTGTGTGCTCCAATAGTCCATGCTCCACATTGGATTCTCCCATTTGAGATTGTGTGCGACGCAAGCACTTTTGCTGTGGGAGCAGTTTTTGGCGAGAGGAAAGACAAGAAGTTGAACATGATCTATTACACCAGAAAAATACTTGACGATGTTCAAGTCAAGCATGTAACTGATGAAAAAGAACTTCTTGTATTATTATTTGCATTTGAGAAGTTCATATTGTGCATACAAATAATGCAACTTTGAAATACCTAATGAAGAAAAAGGATTGTAAGTTTAGACTACTGAGGTGGATAGTGTTACTTCAAGAATTTGACATGGAAGTAGTGGACAAACCTGAAGTGGAGAATAAAGTGGCTGATTACCTATCATTAATGATGATAGAGGACTTGATCTCTATTAATTATTCAATGCCAGAAGAGCAGCTCATGACTTTCATAGCAATGAAGAATTGTCGCCAAATCAGCGGTAAGCTCAATGGAGCTACTTTACCTTGGTATCCAGATTTAATCAACTACCTTGTCGTTGGTGAAGTGTCTAAGAGTTTAGATTCATATCAGAGGAAGAAATTCTTCAGAGATGTAAATCACAACTTCTTGGATGAACTTTATCTTTATAAGAATGGTTTATTTGGAATGATAAAGTAGAAGTCTCAAACAAGCAAATTAAAGATAAAGTAGCTAGGCCTTATCAAGTGCTTCTGTTTAACTCAAGGCTTAAGATGTTCCATGGAAAGTTAAAGTCAAGATGATCTGGTCCATTCCAAGTCAAAGAAGTTTTATTTTATGGAGTCATCACTTTGCTAAACAAAGAGGGATCATATTTTACTTTGAATGGTCAAAGGGTGAAACTTTATCTAGCTGATGAGACTATCACCGAGAGAACTTAAATTCTTCTTATCGGTGAGCCATCCCACCTCTGATGGGCGTGAAAATTCAAACTCAGTGACTTTAAACAAACTTACTTGGGAGGAAGTTCCATGCTATCCTTGTAAATATTTTAATTAAGTTTTCAAAAAAATTTCTTTGTTCATTTGTTTTTATTTGTTCCAGAATTCTGGTGAACTCGATTTCAACCGGACCTGGTAACTCGAGTTGATTATTAAGCTGGCGGGAGAGAGTGGTGCAACTTATAATATGGTAAAATTGATTATATGATTTTTTTTTCTCCTCATGTGCATTCTTTTTCCATTAATTTACAAGGGTCCTCATGTTTGTTACGAGAAGCATTTGCCTCACTTTCTTGTGTTTTTAAAAACAAACACTCACCTCATTTATCTCTCTTATCACGAACTTGCACAAAAATTTCACTTGAGTTTTTCTCTTCTCATAAGTTCATCTCCTTTGCGAAGCTTTCTTAATTTTGTAGGAACTCAAACTCCACTCTACCAAGCACATCAACAACAAGGCCGAGTTCAGTTCTTCTGCGACAAGAAAGAGATTCAACTTGAGAAACACCGTCAATCCATTATTCGAGTGAGGCCACCACATTTTTTAACTGAGGCCAACCGCCGTAGTTACAAGATTTGAGCAATAGGTCGAGCCAACCGATGCGTCACAAGACTTGAGGTAAAAGTTAAACCAACCGTCACAGTCAAAAGATTCAAGTAGTAGGTCGAGCCAACTGCCATATCACAAGACTTGAGCTGAAGGTCGAGCCAGCCGCTACCAAGTTTAACATGCGTGGCTTTTGTCTTGATGACTCGAGTTTGACCATTGAGTAAATTAGTCGTCTCGAGCTGTGCCAAATCAGCTCGAGTTTAGGGATTGAGCCACTCTTTGGGCAATGATCTGAGAACTCCACTCTCTCAAAATTTTAATCTCTTATATACAAACCAAATCTCTTATATACAAATCTATTAATGAAACTTGATATTCCAAATTTACCCTTAATGAAATTACCCAAATTAATTATTAAAAAAAAAAAAAAATTATGCTTCTTCTCTCTCATCTCCATCTCTCTCCTCCCCTCCCTTAGCTTCTCTCTCCTCTTCACTCATCGGGTCTTCTTACTCGGCCGCCGGGGGTCCCGAGTTGCAACGCCGCCGGCTTCGACGTGCACCGCCGCCGCCTCCGCCGCCTCTCCTGCCATTACCGTAGTTTGTTAATCTCCATAATTGATTTGCCTCTTCACTTTGGGCATAAGAAGGTGGATTTCAAATTGAAATTGATAATTTTGCTTTCGTTATTTGGTAGAATTTGGGTCGAATAAGACTTAAGATTAGTAAGATAGACTGGGGCTAGACTGAAACATAGAGCAATTATAGATTTAGAACTAGAATCAAGCGAACGAATTTGAGTTGATAACAGTTTCCGCGATAGTACAACTAGTATAACTAGAATCAGTTATACAGAACTGAATGAGTTGTACATTCTTTAGTTGCATTTCTGCATTGCGCTGATGTTTCAGCTTAATTAGTTGATTATTTGGTATAATCTAGCTCTAATAATACTTGGCATTGGTAACAATTGTAATGTATAGGCTGAAACATAGCGCACTATAGATTTAGAACTGCCTAAATGATCGATGGAATCTGAGTTGATAAAAGTTGGTTTCTGCGATAGTTAAACTAGTATAACTAGAATCAGTTATACGGTTATGACCAGTTATACGTAACTGAATCAGCTGTACATTCTTTAGTTGCATTTTTGCATTGGGTTGGTGAAGAATCTTAATTTCATAAATTATAATATTTTTTTGGTTATTTGGTAGAATTTTGCTTGTATAAGACTTGATTGAAATTGAATATGGTAACAATTGGGTGAAACGTGGCGTAAAACTGGTAGAACTATATTAGTTATACAAGTAAAACTGGTAGAACTACACTAGTTGTACAAGGAAAACTGGTAGAACTACACTAGTTATACACGTAAAACTGGTAGAACTACAGAAGTTAATTATTTTTTTTGTTTGTTTTAGCAGGGCATTATGAACAACAAAGTCGTGATATGGTTTAAATGCAACGACCATAATAGTTGTATATTGATGAAGCACGCGGTAGAGGATATCACTTTGTCGATGATTGAAGAATGTCTATATCAGAGGCTTGGTTTAGATGAAAGTAAGGTTAAATTACAGTTGAGGTTCTACCGACCTACGGTCAGAGATGAGGTTGAAGTGAGTATCTGTGATGATGTGGATGTGTGTGGTTATCTAGCCTACATTGATGAATATAATCGTAGTACCGCAACATTGTTCGTGGATGTCATAACTAGATCGGAAGAACCAGAGGAAAGAATGTCGAGACAAGTGTCGATAGCAGTTCAAAGCTCTGTTGGTTGTAATGATGGTGAGGGAGGAGCAACTGCTATTACAGTATATTCTCCACCAATTAGAGAGAATGAAATTGAGCCAGTCGATGGAAGTCTGGATATTAGTGTTGAGAGATCGGATATTGGTGATGTCTATGTAGAACGTCCACCCGCTGTAGAGAGTAGTCAGTTTGTAGAGGAATGGGAAGACGGCTTAGGTTTGAGTTTGCATCAAGAATTTAAAGATAAGAAAACATTGCAAGAAGTTGTGGATAGAGGATCATTTGCCAACAGCTTTTGTTTTGCCATTAAAAGATCTGAACCAAGTCGGTTGTGGATTGTATGTAATAAAGAAGGCTGCAAATGGGGTGTACGAGCATCAAAGATTAAAAATATGGATATTTTTAGGATTATAAAGTACACAAAGATGCATACATGCTCTCAAACATGCCCAGACTTATATTTTGTTCTTTCTCATAATGAAGAAAAAAAAAAGAAAAAAAAAAACATTCTCATAATTTGCCAAAAAAAAACGATCTCATAATTTACCAAGTTTTAACGTATATGTTATATCTTCTTGTCGTTGGTGAAGTGTCTAAGAGTTTAGATTCATATCAGAGGAAGAAATTCTTCAGAGATGTAAATCACAACTTCTTGGATGAACTTTATCTTTATAAGAATGGTTTATTTGGAATGATAAAGTAGAAGTCTCAAACAAGCAAATTAAAGATAAAGTAGCTAGGCCTTATCAAGTGCTTCTGTTTAACTCAAGGCTTAAGATGTTCCATGGAAAGTTAAAGTCAAGATGATCTGGTCCATTCCAAGTCAAAGAAGTTTTATTTTATGGAGTCATCACTTTGCTAAACAAAGAGGGATCATATTTTACTTTGAATGGTCAAAGGGTGAAACTTTATCTAGCTGATGAGACTATCACCGAGAGAACTTAAATTCTTCTTATCGGTGAGCCATCCCACCTCTGATGGGCGTGAAAATTCAAACTCAGTGACTTTAAACAAACTTACTTGGGAGGAAGTTCCATGCTATCCTTGTAAATATTTTAATTAAGTTTTCAAAAAATTTTCTTTGTTCATTTGTTTTTATTTGTTCCAGAATTCTGGTGAACTCGATTTCAACCGGACCTGGTAACTCGAGTTGATTATTAAGCTGGCGGGAGAGAGTGGTGCAACTTATAATATGGTAAAATTGATTATATGATTTTTTTTCTCCTCATGTGCATTCTTTTTCCATTAATTTACAAGGGTCCTCATGTTTGTTACGAGAAGCATTTGCCTCACTTTCTTGTGTTTTTAAAAACAAACACTCACCTCATTTATCTCTCTTATCACGAACTTGCACAAAAATTTCACTTGAGTTTTTCTCTTCTCATAAGTTCATCTCCTTTGCGAAGCTTTCTTAATTTTGTAGGAACTCAAACTCCACTCTACCAAGCACATCAACAACAAGGCCGAGTTCAGTTCTTCTGCGACAAGAAAGAGATTCAACTTGAGAAAACCGACAATCCATTATTCGAGTGAGGCCACCACATTTTTTAACTGAGGCCAACCGCCGTAGTTACAAGATTTGAGCAATAGGTCGAGCCAACCGATGCGTCACAAGACTTGAGGTAAAAGTTAAACCAACCGTCACAGTCAAAAGATTCAAGTAGTAGGTCGAGCCAACCGCCATATCACAAGACTTGAGCTGAAGGTCGAGCCAGCCGCCACCAAGTTTAACATGCGTGGCTTTTGTCTTGATGACTCGAGTTTGACCATTGAGTAAATTAGTCGTCTCGAGCTGTGCCAAATCAGCTCGAGTTTAGGGATTGAGCCACTCTTTTTCGACTACCTCACAAATCGAGCGACCATTCAAGTCAGCTAGCCGTGAATTTTTTTGCTTGGGTACATACTTCGAGGGAAACCACTGTTGAGACGGTTTTTTGGGAAGTTGTGAGAAGAAACCATAAACAGCAAAAATAAGGAAATCAGGAGAAGGTTCTTCAAAGAGGAGGCTTATACATTCGATGACTGAGAGGCCTTAAATAAATGTTGGAGATGATGAATCAGCCTCTGAGTCACTGATCAATATAATTTTTCCCAAAGTATTTGAACAAAAATTAGAAATCTAAGGATCAAAGACTTCTACAAGGTGAGTGTGTGCACATGAGTCACCAGATACGAGTCAGAAAATGTGAGAAGAGCATAGCTCAAAATGATAGACGAGAGGCTTAAGAACATCGTCAACCATACTGATTACGAGATGAGGTGTGTGAGATATGTAAACAATAACGAATGGGAAAAAGCACTAATATAATAGCTTGTTAGTTACAAAAAGTATGCTAGTCTATTACAGAACACGGCAAAGGGAATCATCTACTTTGGCAGGATAACAACAAGAATATTGGAGGCGTGTAGCATGACCTTGAAATCGAAACCATTCCCACTAGAATGGCTAGACACAACGTACCCCAACAACACAAATTCTTACAAAAGGTGCCGGGAAAAGGACTCTAGATGTATAAGTTTACATTCACAAGTGCGGTATATGAGGTGAAAGTAATCCTTCCAAACATAGACTATACAGCAGTGGGAGTTGTAGGCAACATTGCATTTGTACCTTCAACAGAGTTCTTATGTGGAGGTCGAGCCTAAATAGACCGTCTGGCGCAGGAGCGAGACCTACTGAGACGAACTATTCAGTGCATGAGTGTTTCCATTTTGAAGAATACGTGGACTTGAAGATGAGCAAATGCGTAAAAGAAGCTCACAAACACATCAATTTACTTAAGAGATGGAGTAAGTGGAAAAACAAACAAATAGCGTCACTTGTGGTGCAGTTCAAGGACTTCAAATTTAGTTCTAACTTTTGAAATGAAATAGATTTAATTCCTCCAAACTATAGTGGTCCAACTCCCACACCTCTCACACAGTCAACATCATTCTCACAGGACAGTACACAACATTCCATGTCGATGCTACCTCGCAGAGGATCTTCTCATGTTAAAAAGGCCAATGTCGCAACAACGACAGCAGGAAAAATTACTACGATTATGTCACTTTGATCTTAACTCGGAAACTCACTTCGAGTGGACGCTACAATTACGATGCTGAGAGGACTCTTGAGCTGAACTTAGAGGCGCATCCCAATCCACCCGCTCGTAGAACATCATCGCGTGATCTCGCCGGCGGAGAAATACAAGCACCCACAACTTGAGAACATAGAAGTACAATCTCAGTCTTTCTTTCCACAAGCGGCCATGAACTTCCTCGATCCGCTAGAGTCATATCCGTCATACACTTTCCCACCAGAACAATAGCAGGAACCACAATGATAATATGGAAGTGGATCCAGCAGGGTGGTCTCTGTTCATATGAGGTAACCAACTCCAATTCCACTGTAAATATTGCTGCATTTTTATTTTATTTGCCTTTGCCTGCTGGTCTAGAATTCTTCTTTCGACTTATATTCACACAAGGGACCGAGTGATGTAAGTTTGGGGGAGGGTTTCTAGAGGATATTAACTATGATTTTAGTTTTCATAATTTTAATTTTTTCACTCGAGACTGCATGTATAAACATATCACTTAAGGTATAGAAAAACCATAAAAAATTTAGATTTTTTTTTGAAAATTCATTCTACAAAAATTTCATTCATATAAGATTGAATATATGCATTGCATTGGGATTATGATGAGTTTACTTTGCAAGATGGCTGATTTTTGTGCTAAATTCACTACCCTAGGCTGATGTTGTTTGATGCTTCCTAACTGGTTTGAAACGTAAGACTGCACTATCTTAGGAATATTTAGTATAAGTTGCATATCTTAGCTAAACTTTGATGTGATTAGATGCCCCTCAATGCTATGTGATAACATAAAACAGATGCTCAATTATCAAATATAGGCATTAAATATGAACTTGTGGATTACAAAATACTTGGATTTCCTTTAACCAGTTACATATATCTTGTCAATCCAAGTATACTCCCACCATGACCTTTTCCTCCTTTTGAACCATACATTATTTGTTGTGTGATTGTGGGATCTGCTTTTCAGTTTAATCTTGGCATAAACTGTTAGGCGAGCGCCGACAGGAACAAGGCTTCATGTAGATGGTGGTTCACAGTTTTTGAACCATATTAGGCCTACGTGGTTTTGATTCTGTGGGTGGAATTTTTTTTTTTTGGATGGGAAAAAAAAAGAATAAAGGTCTAAGTCAAAGATGAAGCCTTGTTTCTGTATGCATATATTGACTCTTACATTTAGCATTATACTAAAGTTTATTCCATTTTTGAGTGTTATTTGTGGAGGTTTGACTGAGCCATATACATAAAAGAGATCACTTTAATCTCTTAGACAATTCCTTTAGCCAAACAAGTTTTTTTAGGAGATGCATAACTTGACTCACACTTTGAAATTAATAAATGTTAAAAGGAGTGGCTTAAGGGTAAGCAAAAAATAAGTTTGGGGGGAGTTGATATCTATGCATTTTCACTAGTTTCAGGTGTCTCAATTAGTCTAGTTTGCATACATTTTGTAACATTTTCATCTATTTTAGAGTCTCAATAGTTTCATGTTTCATAGTTTTGCATTTGCATTGCACACATATTGTATTGTGGAGTTTTTAGGTATCTAGAAAGCACATATTTGAGCAGAGGATGGACAAAATAGAACCAACTTGACGTGTCCACTCGAGGAGCAGGTTGAGTTTGCATTGGAACACTAGGTCGAGTATGCAGTAGAACACTAGGTCGAGTCTCCAAAGGAATCCCAAACCAAGTCTCTAGTGGAACACTAAGTCGAGTCTCCAGTGGAATCCAAGGTCGAGTATTCCGTGGAACACCAGACTGGTCTCTAGTGGAATTTATGGTCGAGTTCAATCGAGCTCCAGGTCGAGTTGCTGCTTGAGTGGACTCCGCTTACCACCAACCTTAAAGGCCACTTCAGCCGATAAGCCGAATTTGATCCACATTTAATCACTCGATGGGCCGTTGTAGATTGATCGAGTTATTTTAGGGGTTATCTTAATTAATTATAAAGACTCTTGGTTGTTACTTGACGCTGAATACCTTGTTTTTACTTCTTTTGTGAAACAGTCGTTTTTCTCTTTGTAATATTGTTCATCACTTGTTTTTAGTTCACTATATGATGTTTTCTATTGTGATATCTATTTATGTTGTTTTTGTTTACTTCATGCTTTCGGATTAGATTGCCTAGGGTTCTTGAGGATGGTTTATATACAATGGAGCTTACATTTTCAAGGTTTCTTAAGAGTAGAATAGCTTATATATATTATGCTTTGGTGTTGTTAATGCTTGTTTCACCGAGATTAATTGAAATATGTTCTAAGACATTTTAGTGCCCGATAGGTGTTTGATGGATTGTATGATCGAACGAATTTTAGAGATTCACACTATTAGCTCGAGGGGTCGATTTTCTAAGGTGTGAATCATCTCGAGTAAGTTGATCATTCACACCAGTTAGGTTATTAAACGCATGTGATGACAAGGTCTTTTGATAGCTTCAATGAGTTTGCTTGCCACGAGAGTGGATTCAAAATACTGTGAACTTACTACTTAAAGTTGCGCTCTGTTTGAGTTTTATTAAGTAATTTAGTAGATTTAAGCGATCCACTAGTCCATGATTCTCACTCCTTATATGAATTAGGTTGCTAGATAATCATCTCATATATTTTGCTTGAATTAGAGTAAGTTATCACATTCTGATGGCTAGTTACTACACTCACTTGGATTGACACCTAAATGACTGCATCGACACAATAATACAATTGGATTTGACAATAGAGTAAAATTTTGTTATAAATATATGGCTAAATGAAGATCCCATAAGCTTTGGTCTATATAGAGATGGATTAATTTCTCGAGAGAGGATGAAATGTTTTCAAAGATTGTTTCCTAATGATAAGCAGTATATTACAGTTCTGAATGAGTATGAATCGTTCTTAATAAGAAGTGAAATTTTGGAGATTTGGCAAATATTATAGTAATGAGTACTATGACATCTAAAAGTTGGTGGGCTAATTTTGGTGTTCAAAGTTCTTTCCTCCACTGTTTAACTTTTAAGTTACTTGGACAACCTATTTCATTTCTTTATTTAAGCTATGTTTCCTTAGATTTTAATGATTTAATGGCAGTATATCATCTATGTGCTAAAATTGTTGTAATGGCATTATAAATTTGGTGCACACAATAACAACTTCATGAATACATTAACTAATAATTAAATTAAATTAAATCTTAATGTGTTATGAATGGAAAAAAACAATCGTTAATAATACTCTTAACAAACCAAATTCTGTTAGGAAAATATTCTATAATATCTCAATACTCTCCCTCAAGATGGAATGTGGAGATCCATAACGCCCATCTTGGACAATATCGAATGAAAAGGAACACGACCAAGAGCTTTAGTCAAGATATTCACGAGTTGATCTTGTGTACCAACGTGGTCAGCAACAATAAAATCATCATGAACCGCATCACGAACGACATAACAATCCTTCTCAATGTGCTTAGTACATTCGTGGAATATCGGATTAGCAGC
Organism: Lepidium sativum; assembly: GCA_023374145.1. Taxonomy (NCBI): domain Eukaryota; kingdom Viridiplantae; phylum Streptophyta; class Magnoliopsida; order Brassicales; family Brassicaceae; genus Lepidium; species Lepidium sativum. The sequence goes on along the minus strand of JAKUCM010002339.1, from coordinate 2,453 downwards.
AATGTGAAGCGCAGCTTTGTTGTCACAAAATAAACGTGTCGGAGAAGATTGCTTGACACCTAACACCTCGAGTAAGCTACACAGCCATTGTATTTCACAGAGAGCCACAACCATAGATCGATATTCAACTTCAGCTGAAGAATGAGAGACAGTATGTTGTTTCTTCGTTTTCCATGAAATTGGTGAGCCACCAAGAAAGACAACAAACGCACTGAGCGAAAGAAGAGTCAAGGGACAAGCACCCAATCTGCATCACAATAAACTGTAAGTGATAAGTCTGGATCAGTATGCAACAAGATCCATGTACCTGGTGCCCTTTTCAAGTAACAAACAATACGAACATCAGCCTCCCAATGATCTTGTCTCAGATTCTGCATAAATTGAGAGAAAATATGCACCGAGTAACTAAGTTGAGGACGCGTGTGAAGAATATAAAGAAGACGACCAAGAAGATGTCAGTATTGCATGGGATCCTCAAGAAGAGGACTATCACTGGTAGCAAGATGATGATTTATTTCCATTGGAGTTTCAACATGCTTTGCACCAAGAAGTCTAGTCTCGTTAATAATATTCAGCGAGTACTTTCGTTGAGAAAGAAATATACCCTTAGGACCACGACTTGCTTTAATGCCGAGAAAATACTTTAACTTGCCAAGATCTTTCATGGAAAAACATCGACTTAGACACTCCTTGAACTTCTGTACCATGGAGCTATCATTACCACAAATAACTAGATCATCCACATATATTAAAACATGTAGCTCAATATTATTGTGAGAGTAAGTAAACAATGAGTAATCATCATATGCCTCAGTAAACCCAAACCGCAAATGAGCATCCAATAAATTCTTGAACCAACACTGTGGAGTTTGCTTAAGACGATAGATGGGCTTACGTAAACGACACAACTTCCCAGGATGTGTATAATGAAACTTTGGTAGAAGCTTCATATAGACCTCATCTTCTAAGTCACCATGTAAGAATGCATTATTAATATCCATTTGATAAACCTCCCAATTTTTGGTTGCAACTAAACGAAGCAACGTATGCACCATGGTAAGTTTAACAACTGGAGCAAAAAGCTCTCCATAATATTCACCTTGAAACTGATTATTGCCTTGAACAACCAATATGGCCTTATATCTTTCAATTGTACCATTAATATTATAGTTGAGTTAAAAAACCCATTGACTACCAAGCACTTCTTTATGTGGATGTAAATCAACAATATCCCATCTCTCTATTCTTTATGTTTCATAGCTTCTTGAAAGTGTTTAGATTCAACCGCCACAGTCAATGCTGTCAAGAAAGCACGGTGCAAAGGAGATAATTGCTCATCAGATACATAATTACTAATGGGAAAAAGATGTGTACCTGAGACCGACAAGGACTGTGATGTGGAATTGGGAAGAGCGTGGGGGTCTACTGATATTGTAGAATTGTAACTGACATAATCATTGAGCCGTGTTGGCTTTGTTTTAGGACGTTTACCGTGTTCCATCATACCGGTTTTTGATGCATAGGCTACCACACAGAAGGTGCAACAACAAGCTCGGCCAGGGGCAAAACCGCAGGCTCATCGGCAGGCAAAACCGCAGGAGCACCGAGAGAGACCAAGGTGTCTGCAATCACATCAGCTGCAATGACTGTGAAACTCCCCGTGTCCTCAGGAGCACCAGCTGGTACAGAAGAAACCGGAAGCCAATCATCATCAAGAGGCGTAGACTCACATTGTTATGAAGAGTCTAAGGGGTTTTCAGAGAATGGGAAAATATCTTCCCAAAATATCACATCTCGAGACACAAATATCTCGTTGACCAAACAAATAGCCAAGAAACACACACAAACCACTATGCGGACTGAACTTATCCCTAGTTCAATCACGATGGTGTGTATAACAAGCAGAACAAAATACTTTTAGTTGAGAGTAATCTGGTTTTACACCATGAAGAATTTCATACGGAGGCTTCCAATTTGATGAATCGAAGTTGGAGTGCGATTAATGGTGTAGGCAGAAATCAAAATAGCTTCGCCCTAAAATGTAACGGGTAAATGTGCTTGAAAAAGCAAGGCACGAGGAACATTCAAGATATGACGATGCTTCCTCTCTACTCGTTCATTTTGTTGTGGAATTCCTACACAAAAAGTCTGATGAACAATTCCTGATTTTTAAAGAAAGAGGACATACACATGAATTTTGTCCCATTGTCACTCCAAACAATCTTAACTTAGTTTCGCAAACTGCTTGTCAAGATAAGCAAGAAATTGTTGAAAACAATTTTGACCTCTGATTTTCAAGCAAGAGATAAGTCCATACAGCACGAGAAAAATCATCAACAATCGTCAAAAAAATAAACAGCACCACAAGAAGATGGAACCCGATACGGTCCCCAAACATCTAAATGTATCATGGAAATACAATATGTAGCTTTATTATAACTTGTAGAAAAAAG